>JAAVUE010000202.1:0-33081 GCA_014898975.1 Fusarium nodosum | reverse complement strand
CACCATCTCTCCACTCGGACGGCCGTGGAGAGACCGTCCGAGTGGAGAGATGGTGGAGGCGTGGTCGGTGGTGTTCGGGGTGCGGGGGAGAAAGCTCAGGGAGGCCCCGCTAATACGCCGAACATGGCCGTATCTTGTTTTCATGGAACGTCCTAGTTTTTTTTCTCGGTTTTTTTTTTTTAAATTGCTGTACGGATGCATATCCGTACAAACCTAGGTCGGTATTTTTGTTTCAACTTCTTGGTTTGCGTGCATATCCACTGGGATGCCGTCATAAGCCAACTTTGGCCCCAGAAAATTCTGCAAACGAAAGCAAAATAGCCCGTCTTGGTACGTAAAAACGATGCTATCGTCAAATCTCCCGAGTTGCATCCTCCACTAGCGAGGTTTCGGTCAGGCCATGCATCATTTTTGCTCAACCCAGTCCAAGCCAACCCAGAATTACGGGACGGGGAAACCACGGGGCGATAAAAAGAAAGGTGTGGGTGAAAGGCGGGATGACGGGGAATGGTATGGAGAGACTGATGGAATGATATGATGCCCAGTCAAGGCCAAGCACAGGGAAGCAAAAAATACGGTAATTGGAATAGCAACTCACCACCAGAACCAGCATGATTGTAATGCATGAGACAATGAGCCGCGGCCAAGGACGTTTCCTCACCTTTGGTTCAAGTCTATGCTTATCCCCTTGCACATGCTGTGACCCCATTGTCCTGACAATTACCATCACCAAACCAGGATCTTTGGCGTGTATAGATCCGTGATGACTGTCAATGAGATGTTCCTGATCTGCTATGGTCTCGTGCTTGTCTCAGTCTGCTCGCCTGAAAAAAGTCTTTGAATCCTATGACCGTCTCGTCGTGAGAAGAACTGACGATAAGATGATTGTAACTCTCCGTGAGCTATTAATGAAGCTCTAGATCACTTTGGTCAGAGTCCGCTCTATCGGGAACTGGTAAACGGGCCGTCTCCTCCGCAACGATGCGCACCAGACCGAACAGAAAAACCGACAAATTTGCGCATTCACGACTGTTCCGAGGTATCATGCGAGATTGAGATTCACTGGTCGAACTTCGGTGGTTGATTGATCTGGGCGTGTCGCGTGTTTCTAACTTGTGCTGAATTGGTGTAACGTAACTGGTGGATTTGACTCCAGCGACGCGGTTCGTGGCTAGCCTCAGCGGCCTTAAGATACGTTGCGAGGGACGACGATCGACCTGCCGCTTTCTGTTTGTTTCCGTGCTTTGTTTTTTTGAATCACCGCAGTCATCGACCCAGATTGTGCATATTTCGAAAGTCGACGAGGTTGATCAGAATGGTGGGGTGAAAAATACATACGTCGATTTCAAGTCTCACCAGTGGCTGGTCATTCTGTCAGGGTTGATTGAATACCTAATCGCGATACGCTTCTTTCCTTGTTTTTGAGATGGTAATCCTGGCTGCTTGTACAACAGTGGAAGGAGAAAAGATTGCTCACTACCTACTAGGTAACCTATCTCCAGAGAAATAGGCATGCCTCTGCTGAAAACCCTATTTATTATCACATGTACACTTGACCCATTGTTAACCCGGTCCACGACACCGCTCTTCCTACATTTTCACTCAACAGACCATATGAGGCTCAAATGCCATTGGCCTTGTATCTCAAGCCTCTTACGGATCCATCTCGATAACACCATCGTTTAGACTAGCTACCTGGTGTCGAGGCGTCGAGAGCACCAACGCTATGACACGGTTGGCCTAGAGGCTTGGAGCCTTATTGCAAACATTTCTGCTGGGGCATAAGGACTTATTATGAGCTACAAATAACCCATTTCTCGGGCCAATAACATGTCATTGCAAGCAATGTAGATCGCAAATAAGGCTGAATTGTGTTGCCCTGTAGGGACACCACTCACGGAGTTTACTCTGGATGTCAGACTTCCATGCTATGTATCTCTACCAGACCACTTAGTCCACGGTCGCTTATGTCGATACTGGTCCCATTCAAACAATTGCATCACCGTCCCCACGATCTACTTGGCTATCGCTTGGCTTAACCGAGCTCAGGGCCCCCAGCTCTTGACAAGGCCTAGGGGTCCCTCACCGAGGGCAACTCACGTCACCTCGGTCTGCGGCCAATCATAGAGGCTGACTGACGACTTACAATAAAACTTCAAAGTTCTATTCGGGTTGAGGCTTGAGAGTTTAGCCAAGCAATATCAGGATTCGAGGCTTCATTTTGCTTACCTATTAAGCTTCAGACCAAGCCTGAACATGATGTATGAACACTTTCCCACAGCACAGTGGAACGTACAGTTTGAGGATTGGCCGGGAAACACGATTTAAGGCGACGTGTAAGCGTCACAGCGTAGGGATGGACAACACACAATCACACGCAACCGAAGACATAAGTCAAGTTTCAAATGGTATCGCACCACCTTCTTTAATTAAATAGCTGATAACATAAGCATTCATCGTACACGGCTTCCTCAAAACGCTGCCATAAACGCTGCCTGCCCAACTGCCTGTTCTTGTCTTGACCTTCCATGGCTTACTCGTCTGCCTGCTTCCTGTAAATATCGACCTAGACGCCTGATAAACACGCACGGTAGGGGCATGAGACAACTGCACAAAAGTATTAAGATAGATGGTGCGGCAGGCTCTTTAATTTCTTTCCCGCCAGGTCGCCTTAGAATAATAAAGGTGGCCAGCACACCTTCCCAGAGTGGTGAATTCTGTTCGATTTCCTTTTTCCTCATCCATGTCGTGCGTGAGATTATAGTTTAGATAGAAAAGGCTGCTGGTGTGTCCTCCAACAGACTTGTAGTAGAACGTAAAATCGTGAAGAAAAACGCTCCTTACATGATGATGGCAGGAATGTCGACGTTGGCCTTGATAGACTTGTGAGGAAGAACGCTGCCACCGTTGACGTAGATCTCGTCGCCGACAGTGACATCGTCACCGAGAACTGTCACATTCTCGAGGCGGGCCCATCGACCAATGGTGCTGTTCCAGCCAACAATGGTGGACTTGACCCAGGCGTGGTCCTTGACCTTGGAACCCTTGAGCAGGACACATCGCTGCAGACGGACACCGTCACCGATAACGACATTGGGGCCAATAGTGACATTGGGTCCGATTCTGCAGTTCTTGCCAATCTTGGCTGAGGGGTCGATCAAGACGTTTCCGCCATGGACGTAAGGCTCGCTGGGAGAGGTGAGCTCCTTGCTGCCCTTCTTTGTGAGGGAAGAAAGGTACAGGCAGGTACCGCTGAGGAAATCCTTGGGTTGACCGACGTCCATCCAGAAACCCTCAAGGTCGAAAGAATGGAGCTGGTTGTCCTTGACCATGGCGGGGAAGGTCTCCTTCTCGATCGAAGTCGGGCGAAGCTCGATACGGTCGAGGATGGAGGTGTTGAAGATGTAGAGGCCAGCGTTGATGCGGTTGCCGACGAATTCGACGGGCTTCTCGACGAATCGGTCAATCAGAGAACGGTGTCCGGGCTGGTGGACAACGACACCATACTTGGAGGGCTCCTCAACCTTGGTAACGACAATGGTACCCTCGTTGCCGTGGCTCTTGTGGAAGGCCAGGAGATCCTCGAACGGGAAGTCGCAGATAACGTCGGAGTTGAGGACGAAGAAGGGAGAGTCGTCCTTGGCGAGAATACGCTCGGCAAGCTTCAGGGGACCGGCGGTGTCAAGGGGCTCAGTCTCGACGGAGAATTCAATGTTGATGCCAAACTTTTCCTCGTACTACATCACGCTAACGTCAGAATATGTGTTGTGCGAGTGCCGTGGCTGTCCTTACCTCTGCCAGGAACTTCTCCATGACCTCGGGTCGGTAGTTAACAGCGAGGACGATATCAGTAACACCAGCTGCGACCAGCGCCTCAATCTGGTGCACAATCATGGGCTTGTTGGCAAACTCGACGAGGGGCTTGGGAACACTCAAGGTCTGTACAAGGGCGCAGACGGTCAGTTGCATGGAAAATCAAGAATGGTATTGGAGGTTCGCGCGATCGTGTCGCGAGCTTCCGCGGGGTAACGTACGAGAGGGCGAAGACGGGTGCCGTAGCCACCGACGAGAATGAGTCCTGCGCATTGTTAGCTACCTTGCGGAGAAGGGGAGAATATGGGGTTTGGAAGAACATACCCTTCATAATTGCGGTGCTGAGAAGCTAAGCTGAATGTGCTAAGAGCAAAGGGGGTAAGAGTAGCTAGCAGAACAGCGAATGTAAAGAACAGAGAGTGACAGCAGTGAGGTCCTGAAAAGAAGGAAGAAACCTCGACAGGATTAGATTAGAATAGGTAGGTAAAAGAAAAGTTAGAGGGTATTGGGGGTATCTCGAGAGATTCAAAGGTGGGATGAGAGTCAAAGTGAAAGTCAAAGTCAGAGAGGAAAGGAAAGGGGAGGAGGAGCAGAATAAGAAGGCCAACTTTGAACTCAGGAGAGCAATCCAGAGTAAGTGGGGATGTCTAAAAAAGGCCAACGTGGGTAGATTCAGATTCAGCCATAGAAACAACAGAAAGCAGGCTGACGAGAATGAGATGGGATGGGATGTGAAAGTGGAGAACGGGATCCAGGGGGGGGTTGTCTAGTATGAGCTGACTGCCAGTGGTCGGCCAGTGCCAGAACCAACCTCCATACCAATAGACCTAAAGCAAAGAAAGAGCCAGGGTCTTTTTTAGGTCCAGGCTTAATCACGATGAAGATCTCTTTGTCAAAGTTGCGTGGGCTTGTTTCGAGGATATTTCTAAACCTAATTCGGGACTTAATAGTTTTTTTGTATATAGTTGCGTGATGTCTTCAGCCAATCGATCGGAAAGAGGCAACACGTTTCTAATAGTCTAGGCACCTGGACTACCTACCATACAAGAGCATCCATCATGCCTTTGTAGTTGATATCCCTACCAGGTAACTAGGTTAGTAAGTAGTCAATCTGTCTGGTAGCACTCTACGCCTCTCAGACTATTTATTTCCTCAAGTTTAGTAGCCACGGGACCACACAAATCAACGATCCGCGACACGAGGTCCTTGGTCGTTAGGAAAAGAGAAAGGGGGTTTTCCTGCTTCCATCTCACTCCAATCAAAAATGTTCCCATGCCCACCAGCGGGGTCAATGTGGCTCGACCATTTCCCGTTCTCTGGCGAAATTATATTAAACCCCCTGTTGGAAAAGAAAAAGGCTGTTTCCGTCTCGACTATCCGTGCCGTCCGGATACCCCGTACAAAGCACGTATTATAAGCAGGTACTAAAGCACTCTTCTACAATTAATCAACACCTGACAGTTTCAGCTCAGGTTGAAAACAATTCACCACCTGGTTTAGGAAGCTGCTGCATGCCCCATCTGTCTAATAAGAGTCTATCGATGCTGGAAATTAAGTAGCATTAGCTTAGTCTGTTAACTATCAGCCACAGACAAGTATTGCCATACCATCTACAAGGCATGAAAACATCCGACATTCAATCAAGACTCGATATCTATCTCCTCGTGACCTCCTTTATTCACTCGATTGATTGACGAAGCCGTTGGAGAATAGATCTGAACTAACAATAATGGCACCATTCCCTTCAAGTCAAAGCATTAAGGAGGTGGTAGCACAAGCCGCTCAGAAGCTGACGTTCATTTATATAACCCCTGTCAAGGACCCTGCAACTCATTTACGAGAGTCCCTCGTATTGGTAACAGACGTTTCTACATACAGTAAGTTAGTTAGTAGCATTCTTCTCAACCGCATTGACGTTTCATACAACGTCCTCCTCATGACTCTTTCTCCTTCTATCTCAACTCGACTCTCATGAGCCAATTTTTCGTACAGTAACCATAAAACCGTTCCACAACTCGCCCCATATGACTTCATAGTCGAGACGATCCATTTCTCAGCCTCTCCCGTGTCTCCATCTGACACGTCTGCTAACTAACTTGTTAGTGCGAGAACCCCTCCGCTGATTGACCTGTCAGTCACCATCTCGTGACCTCAACACGTAACTACCTACCAAACTTCAACTTAAACCCCAAACTCTGTCTACTGTCTCCTCTTCTACTTTGAAATGTTGCATGTAGGGGTAATCAGTTTGTGATTGGTAGATGCAAACAATTCATGTCACATCCCTCAGTTCCAATCAATCAATTGCTCAGTCAGACTGTTGTTTTGTGAATGTGTAGCACTTAACGTCATCGCACAGTTGGCATCTAGGCACAGGCTAGATGCCCAAGCCGATCGGCAATCACCAAAGCTTAAATGTGCAACCTTAGAGTTTGGACTTGGTGGTGTTTTTTCCATCAGGTCAGCAGCTGACAAGTGGTGGTGTTACTACAGTTCAAGATGCAAAAGTGTGTTGGTTTGTTGCAGCTTGTCACATCTCACCCCTCTTATTGTGCTTCTTCATGCTCCTCTCAACAACTTACCAGGTGTCAACAAGCTCAACATCTAAGCTTTACGTGAATGGAAGCAGATAACCTAAGAGTTTGTACAAGATCGTATAGACAAAGTGTCGTCCTGCACATGCACGCCAACCCTAACTACTGTCACCGGGGGATACATATCCTCAGCGGCGAATGGTTGATTGTAAACTCGGCTGCGCTATACACACAGACATGTCAATCGATCTACCCGAGCCTACATTCCCCGGCATTATTAATATAGCAGACATCCTATCCATTGAAGAATAGGAACCTTCTGGTGCTCGAACTCAGTAAGAGGAATACCGTCCAGGTAAGGTCAATGACATGCATACAGTCATAACCAACCTATTCCAACGTACATACCAGACTAGAGTAAAACCAGGTTATGGTGGTCCCGTCTCTAATCATCATTAGGAATCATTGTGTGATGAGAACAAACCCACCAAGTCGCTCCGGTATCACGTCAATCACCGCAAATGTTCACGGTGGCTCATGAACATTGTTCGATAGAGAAATGAAAAAGTCATCATCATTATGGTCGTCAAAGTGCCTTATCATCAAGTTCCTCCAAAGTCCATGCTCATCCTCGTCAATCGTTTCATTCTCATGATCATTCGCATCTGTACTCATGTTGTAAAAGTCAACGCTAGCTCCTACCATGCTCATATTTTTTTTCCTCCTTCAAAACAAGATTCCAACTTCGTGTTAGAACCATTATGAAATATGCTAGGAAACCCCAGCGTTCGCTTAAAAGGTGCCAAATGCTAAAATAAATCCCTAAGCAATATGCTTTTTTCTTTTTTGTCATGGTTCGTCAAATTGTCGTTCAACGTATGTCAAATCCGCCCTTGCGTAGTTTCGGCAAGACAAATGCCTTTTGTGAATGATACTATCGTTTGCTTCAATTTTTTCTTCATTCGTAGGTGTCTCTTCCCTTTTCAGTTTGCCCCATCCGTTTTGTGACTTTTGTTCTCTTGACTTTAAGGTATTCCAGAATGACTTGCCCAGTGTCACCGGAGGTCCCTTGTTGCAAGACACAACAAGCAAGCCGTCAAGCTGGATGAAAGCGGTACAGAAAATACCAGCCGTAGAAAGTGAGATCGCATCTAAAATCGTATCGTATCGTCATGAGTCGTCGGAAACGGCCAAAGATATATCAAATTATATATCACCGTCAATCCAGTTCAAAATGATCGGATCGGCCAGAAAGAAAAAAGCAAAGTGAGATGTAATAAAAGTCGAGCAACAAAAAAAAGAATAAGAAGAAACGCGGTGATCCTTCCCTGGGTCTCGTGAGAGAGGGGTTGCCAAAGGAGGTCGGTTTGGGTATATCCCTTGGGACTGCTGTGAAGCATTTCAACCGCTTGTAAGTCGTCTTGTATGTGGCTATCCCTCATGTTTTCTCGACATGTCCCCACGTGAGCTGATCTAGGCCCAACCGTGAAGCATCGGTTGATTCCAATGACCGTCGACAGCTGCGCCGTGGAATTGTCTAGTCGAATGAGGCAGTTGAGCTACTACTGGAGTGGTGTCCCGATCGCCTGCTGTGGCGGTCGCTGTCTCGAGAAGACGTATGGCGGCTCTTGCGACGGCGTGCTGTTTCCTGAGCCGGAAGGCCTTGGACAATACCATTGCGTGCCAGCATACCTCCGTTGACAGAGAAGTTGCGGCATACCATGAAAGCACGCATGGCAGCGTTCTCTTGGGCCAAAACATCGGATTCGTATGCGAGATCTGTCTGATATTCACGACCATTGACAAGGACCAGGCAGGTGTAGCCATTGTGGTCCCGGTAACACTCGTACATGGGGTCTGTCCATCCTCGACGCCGGCAGAGGCCTATGCACAATTCTGTTAGCAAAAGGCCCTTGTCTTAATCATCGGTGTAAGTTGACGTCCTGAGAAATCCCCAAGGGTGTACATCATGCCTACACGCATGTCGAGAACTGACTGCCGGATAGTCACAGCCTGTGTTTTGACGAGGTTATGCTATCTGAGCTCAATTGTACCAATGGGGCAGCCTTTCACCCCAATCCAAGTTGCACAAGAGTAAGAACAAAGGCAGTTCATTACTTCATGCAGGGGGTTACTCGGGACTACCCCGTACACGATCTTTTCTTTTTTTTTTTTTGTCCATCACAACTTGTCCATGTGCAATTGCCGACGCCATGGATGGAATTGCTTCCCGAAAAAACAAAGATATAGCTTAGAACATGGTGGACTTACTCTCAAGGTACTGCATATAGAAGCCGCCCATTGTGATGTTGATGCTGGTGGCGTTCACTTGATGGGCAAAAGTGGAAGATCTGGGAGCAGATGTGTTTGCGACTGAGTAAACAAAAAGGTGGAAATCGAAGTTTATAAAAGCTTCTTTGGGGCGGCAAAGATAGTGGAGAGGATCAAGGGCATGAGAGGGGAAGTCGATATAAAGAACGAATATCAATGGAGGAAACGCGCCCAAAATAAACGCTTTGTCTAGATCCAAAAGAGAAGACTGATGCCGAAGACAGGGTTTAGCTCCGAGGACGAACTCAAGGATCGAGCGTTGCAGCGGGTAGAGAGGATGTGGAGGCAGCGAGATGTCAGGAACCGAATCGAAACTGAAACAAGCCTTGCGAGTCTTGGGGAATGGTAAGGATTTGGAGGAGTCCTGTCAGATTTGTTCGGTCTGTGTTGTATCTGAAGCTGTAAAAAGCCTAGACGGCTGGCGTACAAGGTGGATTGCAAGAGTTGAGACAGGATGAAGAGATCGAAGCAAGAATAGATACGCTTGAAGAAAAGCACCGGAAGAAAAGGAAGGACAACCTTAGCTTTGTCGAGATATCCGTCTTGAGTAATACCTACCTACTTGGGTACTGACAATGCGCACATCCATCTGCTGCAGACGAGTTGAGCCGATGGCACGGCGAGACGTGTGTGTCTTTATTCCAGACAACCCGTTAGCGCGGGGACCGGGGGTGTCTGGAGACAAAGAAAGACGCGCGAATGGAGGCAGGATGCAAGCAACAGATGCGGCTCTCAAAAGAGTGTGACCCATTTGCTGTGCTGGCCTACCTGGTTGCCAGTTGATCAAAACCGCTGGCGACTAGGCCACTCCACCGCGACACATGGAGGATGCAGCAAGCAGGCGATCTCTGATAAGTCTCAAAGTTAACGCCTTCGGTCACTGGCGTACCACCAAGGAACCTAGTAAGTTCACATTTCCCCTCTCAGTCATTGCTTTGCAGCTGGATCCTCAATTGCGGGTTAATTTCTTAATGTAAATTTTTTTTTGCCCTTTTCCCTTTGTTTGTTTTTTTTTTTTTGTTTTTTTTTTTCTACTTTTCTTTTGTCGACACCGTTCTTTTCTGACGGTCTCGGCTATGGCCTCTAGTTCAAACTTTGTATTGCTGAATGCTCTCATTTGCCCACTTCCCTTCGCAACAGCATATAGAGACCAATGATACATGTTCTATGGCCAGGGTCATTGTATTGTATCCGGCCGAGTACATGAGGGCATAAGGGCACGATAGCATGGTTTGGAATGGGGGGCAACGGGGCCAGTGAAGGCCCCGTTTCTGAAGCTCATGCAGACACGCGATTGAAGATGCATTGCTACATGGCAACAAGTTCAACTTGCTTTAGCTTCAACTCAAGTGGCGAACAGGAGATCACCGCAGCGGTCTAAGGCGGGTAATCCGTTTCTCGTTGTCATGCCGGAAGTGTGAAAAGACCGAAACGTTGATGAGAGGCAAAATGGTTTGCAGCTGCAAAAGGAGCTTATACAATATCAGAGCATCCAAGACAATGCCTTGAATACGATCCTGGCTCACCACCATATCTTGACATCCGAGATCTCTGCTTTGGCGGCCACTAATGCACAGCAGCCAAACTTTCAAAGTACTGCATCGGTACCGTGTTGTATTTACGCAGTACTGCTTCGAGGCTGGACGATGAGGTGCAGCGAGGGGCAGTCCACCTTGAACCCCTCCTCTTCCTCCCTCAGCGCCGAGGGCCCCGGTGGCCGGAGTTGCTGCAGGATCATCTAAGCTGCCTATCGTTACCGCAGAAAATTGGAAGCGAAAATTCTCAGGGTTAGTATTTACATATGCTAGGTACGTTTTGTTCCTCGACAGTCGCGCGCGAAATGGGTGGCCGTATTGAGCGGCCTAGCTTGAAGGCTAGAGTGTCGTACTGGGGCCGAGTGACAACGACTCAGTGAGAGCGGGACACGTTCTCAACTTCATGTGGCGGTTAGTACCATGGGCAATCTGTACGAGGAATAAGCAAATCGTGAAGCAGGTCGCCTAGAGGGATTATATTAAACATCTAAACACTTTATGAGCCCAAAAATGGGCGCTTCATGCTTGGTTCACGAGATTGTGACAAGAGCCCGCACTCATGCTCGGAATAGCATCATGAACATATACAGTAGAGGACAAAGTGGATATTGGAGGCTAACTAGTGCCGTTGAGTTTTCTAATGCGGTCTCTGCCACGATATCGAATCTCTTTGTCGGACGGCTGGCCATAGGATCAACAACCAATGTTTGCGGGGCGGCTATTGCCCTGAAAAATGAGCATGGCTCAACGGTGATAACATCCGGATCCCCAGGTGAAGATTACATCCCACTCTCCAGGGCCATGACCAGGACCCAGAGGAAGGGTCGGTGAAGCAGCGCCACGACGTGCATGAACAGGATAGTCAGTGGCTGGCCTTTTGAGCAATAGAGAACAGACAGGTACGGTACAGTACAGTATAGTACAGTACTGCTCTTCCATATCCCTGCTCATGCCCTGTACCATGCATCCACAGGCGTGGGTGTGGGCGCCGTTAGGGCTGTCCCCAGCAACGCAGCAAAAGCGAGTGAGTCTTTAATCTCATGGCTCGAAAGACGAGAACGGTGAAAGCGGCCCGGTTGATTGGAAGATGCGCATTAACTCCTGCTCGAATGTCTCAGCAATAAAGATGGGGTTAGCACTGATACATCCAGTGATGGTGTGTACAGCGGGGATCTGGTGGTTCGAGAATGTGCGATACCTTGTTATCACATTCGAGAAATTGTATGACCAGAGGAGTCTCTTTGTCGTTGGTGTTTTAAGCAAAATAGGTACTAGAGGAAGAAGCTAGCTTTGGGCTTGGTTTAGCACTACATCCATGGTACCTTCCGAGATACTGATACTGCACCTGCACGGGCTAGAGAGGTCCATGTCGAAGAGGGGAAGGCAGAAGGCACCTTGACGTCCGAAAGCTGTCCTTTCCTAATAGAAAGTAGGCAAGCTATGAATTGGACGTTCCTAGCCGAACACCAGGAGGGGTGGTTTGTAAAAATGGATGGCAGAAGGAACCCCAATAGAAAGAAGCTCGAGGCAACGACTAAGGCAAGGTAAGGCAGGTGCAGGCAGCTTTTAGGGTCAGGTCAGGTCAACCCCTACTAACCTCATGCAAAGATGTGTTGGCAATGCTTTTGAATCAAAGAAGAAAAAACAACATCAACAATAATAACATTGCAGGAACTTGCAATAGTGGGACACAACTGCCGGTAAGCTTGTCACCGGCAAGTACCTCTCATACCTCATCCAGCGTCTTACATTGCCTTTCTCTGCGTGAGGCGTGAGGCAAGGTGAGGTGAGGTGGCAGATTTATGTTCCCTCCATGTCAATTTACAAATGTCATCAGCAAAAGTGTCACCTTTATGCATACGATATTGCACAGAATCGTGATTGCCGAGGTCGAAGGTATGTCATAGGTTCTGTTCTGTTCTGTTCTGACTGACTGACCCTGTCCCTTGGGATTCTTCTTTTCTGATTTAACTAGTTAGGTTCAAGCTAACGATAATCAAAGAGCTTTGTAAACAAACAATTCGCCAAGCATCTGCAGGACTGATATCGAGCTGCGAGTCGCGACAAGGGTGTTGTTGAATCCAACCTTGCTCAAAAGATTGTGGGCTTTTGTGGGTTTTGTGGAGGAACAAGGGTATCCCCCCCTTCAACGAGGCCATGACGGAGCTTGAGCTTCTCAACACCGAACAGCGATTCGACAATTGGAACTCTTCCAGAATTCTATCCAGGATGCCGCTAGCCTGCTCTGACGTGCCACTTCTAGACAGCCTCATGACAAACGTCAACCAACACATGCCAATATGCTGACCACCGACCGAATTAGAAACTGACCTATTTTTTTATTTTTTTTTATTTTTTTTTTGCGCCTTCGGAATTCCGACCCGAATTAGTTCTTCACAGCGATTTGAAACGGCAGTTTAAATAGGCGCCAGCAGCAAGAAAAGAGCTTATTGACCCTATCTTACGGCCGGTCACTCTGAGCGTATCGATACGCCTGTTGTGATGAGTGCAGAAGCAAATCATTGTATCAGGGAGACGGCGGTTACACAGTCCGGAGAGCCGGCAATAAACAACAAAGCCAAAAACGGCTCCGGGATACACTACATCGTAGCAGGTCTTGCAACCATTATTGTCGCGGTCCTGGTCCTGAATTTAGGATATTGTCACTGGCACGATTACTGTTATGAGGACTCTACGACAGAAAACTTGAGGGTTGTTAGCTCCAAAACCGAGACTATGGCTGCACCTAACGAGATCCACCTATTCTGCGGATTACATTTTCTTTTTGTCACTCCACAGCTCCCAATCCTTTCGAAGAACCAATATGGGCTATGGGCGGGGCGACGGTCACATAACTGAAGTGCCGGCGATGATAGACGATGACGACGAGAAGCAGCGGGTTGCCATAAGTACAATGTCCCGTCCCGTCCTACTCAAGTTCCTAGTAAATCGACAATGATTGGCCTCGGGTTCACGAGCCACCCATGTTGAGCATAATAAAGTTGATTCGGAGACTTTTGCCATGGTAGATCAAGTTCACTCAAACGTCTGCAGCTTCCGTCATCATCTCGTGGTGGCTTATGGCGGCTAGGTCAAGATCCAGGTCGGTTTGATGGACAAAAACCACGGCCTGCGGGAAGCCCCGTCTGACGGGGACCCAGGAAGCGACAATTACTGTTATCAACAATATCCAGGGTCAAGAACTTCTGTATGACACAGATCCATGCTCCTTTCTTTTAGTAGTATATGTACGTACAAGATACTTATCTAGTATTGTGTGTAGCTGCACCTCTTGTTCGGCATTACATATCAAGATGGTTTAAACAGGGTCTGGACTCGCTTAGTTACCCTGTCAGTCGATCCAAGTGCTTGGGCCCCTTCATCCGATACCAGCCAGAATTATGGCAAGTTACTTCACTGGGACAAAGCATACATAACCATGTACGGTACCACTGGTAATGTGTGGAACTGGCCTACCGAATACGGCCTGAGTCAAGTCAAAACAACCACTTGCGGTCAACAGCACGTTATGTGAAACTGAGACATGATCGTGGGGTTGTCTTACATGCCCGCTCTTGACCGTTGAAGGGGCCCTGTTTTTTTATCTCCACACTATCCCTGTGATTAGGCAATCCATCAGGTTGAAGAAGCTTCCTCCTACCATGGACCATGGCTACGGTGTATCATAATACCTGAGGAAACACAGAACTTCTTTTACCAATCTCTTCAGGGCTCCTGGTGTTGATGACTTACTGTTTCTCAAAATTCTTCTATCTCCCTACTACCAATCCTTGATTGATAGTTGCACGGCAACCAAGATTTCAGTCCTGCAACAGTAGCGTCGATTCATCTTACACGTCTAGTTTATCAAGTCCTATGCGCTGGGCAGATCCCCAAGGCTCTGAAAATTACTATATGCAATCATTTGAACCTTGTGTGCATTATCAAATAATTACTCGGGATATTGCCTGAACTCAGGAATCACGCCGGACATATAAGACTAACAAGTAGGTATCTGGACCTTTTTGGTGCTCCGAGGTGATGGTTCTTATCCCCAGTATTGGAGCAGTCCTCGGGTCTCTCTATTGCTTGCTCACTCAGGCAAGACGCATTCTCCGTCTGCTCTGCTATGTTTGTCATTGACGACACAGTATAGCACCGCCGAAAGCAGCAAGCTGAGCTCCCCCGCGCCCACTGTCTGATTCATGCATGCATGCACTGCGGTGGATTGTCATGGGTGTTTGTTTGTGCTGTATTTCGGAATCGAAATGGATGAGCAGCACAGTTTGCCATACCTCGAAAACGCAAGTGCCATGTCGTGCTTTTGCCATTGAGATATGATATTTCAAGTATAGATCGTCATTGAAAAAGGCAGATCTATGTGCGCCACCAGTAAATGCATCAAGGCCTGGACATGTACGCCCTTGTTGGATTTGGTAACATGTCAGAATGCATCTACACTTGTAGGGTCATGGAAAACGCCCAGTCTCTGCTGCATCGTGGTCCATCATATGTCGTGTCTCATATCTGTTTTCCCAAGCCTCCATCTGATGCTACACAAATGCTACTTGATCTAAAAACCATGCTTGGACGAAAAGTGATTCTGCATGTCCTCCACTTTATGCTGTGGAATAACATAGACTGGATGCACAGTGGCAACACGGTCCTCTTCGTCAAAGATCTGTTCACCCTCCATGTAAGGTGTTACAGACCAAGAATCGCCCTTCACGTCCGCCTCGTGAGGACGAGCAGCATCCAAGGTCCACCTGTGCTGCGCTGAGCTCAAGCCAGAGAGTACGTAGCATGTGTGATATGCGTCGGAGTACCTGGTTGTTGTTGAACTCGAGTTAGCGCTCATCGAAAATTCTGGATGCAGGGCCACGGAGTTGCATACTTGCTTGGCTTGTCCCTCAGCCCACCCCGCTTGGATTGGTCCTGACAGCAACAAAGAATGTATCTGATCAGACCGTCACGACTGAAGAGGCTATCCTGGGCCGCAGGTAGAGGGCGGCCACCTGAGCTAGCTTCTTCTTCTTCAGGCCCCGACCCGGGTCCGTTAAGAGCGGCCTCGATAAGAGGCCAGCATCCTCCGACCCAGTGACTATAACAACCGTCGACTAGCTTATTTGTGCGACCCGAGAAACCACCCTCGGGGGCATACTGACGAGATGATAGCCACGAGATGAGGAGTGGTACATTGAGGTGTCTACAAAGCCCGGACGATCAGAACTGGGTTAGCATGCACCGCTTCCATGTCAAGATGTGAGTGGATAGAGAAAGGGTAGAGGGACATACCGCGGGATGGCTCGATGTGGAGAATCAACAATCGAAAGACATCCGAGAGCGCAAAAGGCATATGCACCGTGTGCCTCGATGCCCGGCTTGGCCGACACGCCGCCCTCGTGCGTTTGGCCTTTTCAAAGTAGACGATCAGAGAGGGACCACGGGCGTCTAGGGCTTCATGCATCACTTACATCTGTGTACGTAGTCGGCCAGTCCTGCAAACAGACCAGTGTGGCCAGCAGATCGTGCGGGAGAATCCTGTGATAGCTCAAGAGGGAGGTTGAGCAACGAAATGATGACGGCCGCGCAGTAGGCACCCCTGCAATTCTGTCAGTCTGCAGGTTGATACGAATAGAACGATGCCAGGTGAGTTTCTCTATGGCTCACGACATGATGGCAAATGGGGTACGGGTCTTGATCGTCGCGGTGCCATTGTGGAAGAGAAAGCATGGCGCAACGCAATAGAGTGGTACAGTATGCACATACCTGACATCCTCTTCGCCGCCCAGGGCCATCTGGAACCCTCCATCGGGCTGCTTGAGTGAGCATAGCCATCTCCACATGGCTCGTCGGTCAATACATTCGTAGGCGTTCTCACCGCCGACTAGAGCCAGCGACAGGACGGCTGCATAGGAGGTGGCAAGATGCGAGGTATGTCCGAAACCGCCAGCGAATCCTCCATCGGGGTTCTGCATAGGGCGAACGGTGTCAACGAGTCTCTCTCGGTACAGCTCGACGTCCTCTCCCAGAAGAACCAGAGCAGAGAGGCACCAGTAGAAGAACCAGGGCCGGCTGGGGTCAGCAGAGGTAAAGGCGGCAGGCAACTTTCCCAGCTGCTTGTGCAAGAAGTTGACATGGCGACGTCGGTCCAGATGGGGCAGGCCATGGGAGTTGCATTGTTGGTGCTCCTCACCGTTGAGGTAGGGCAAGACTTCGTCTATGGTTTCGTCCTGCAGGCGGGACGACTCTGTGGGTAGGTCATCGTGAATAGGAGGATCGGTGGTGAAGAGTTGAGGGATGGAGGGTTCCGGATGTACCCCTGGCTGTGGCGATGTTTGTACTGAAGCCATCCTGGTGTTGGGTTTTGGTTTAGGTTTGGCGGTGGTGGTGTTGCTGTTTCTGTTGCTGCTGGTATTGCTGTGCGGAAACAAAACGCGAGGACGAGGACGAGTAAGACGAGAACGGCCTCTCATCACGCAGCTGAATTATACGACGGAAAGTCCTCCCACTTTATGGGTGTTATACTAGACTTTGACAACAATGAATATTTCGGTTGATATTGTTCTTCAAGCCATGGCCATGTCGCATCCCATCTCACCCCCACTATATTGTCCGTCAAAGTGGACGTTTTCGTTGAAGTGCCCAATGAGAATATGCACTTGGCGGGGTAATTCTCTTTGTCGATTAACAAGCACCAACGACATCTCAAACTACGTGGTTATTTGCTTCATTTTTTGCTGGTATACTTTTAGTAAAGTAAGTGTATTGTTTGACGCTTTGATCTGGAAATGGCCTTGCTGCGGGCTGATGGTAAATCAAGAGAGCTATCATGATAGCCACGTCCACGTACTAGGTGCAAATTCTGTGTCAAGTTTGCTCGGCCTGTGTAACAATGACAGGATAGATAGTTTATATTGAACATAGTTCCTTTATATGACAAGTCTCAAGTAAAAAAAGAATTGATCTCTAGTATCTATAGTGATATAATAAACCGAGACTATAATTTCTTCACTCACTACTCACTCACGAAAATGCCAAAAGACTGTACTTACCCTGTATCTCATGAGAATCGCAACCAGAGACAAATAAGTTGAGAGAGCATGCGATGCTCATCACAAAGAAGCGAATGACCATTAATTAGAAAAGTTGAGTTGCATATATAGTTTGTGGTTGAAGATTTTTAATGAAGAATATGCAATATTTTCTTTCGTTCTCACTCATGATGACTTGTAACTTATAACATCCCCCTTTCATTGAGACCATGCTGATGCCTCGAGGTGACATGAAACATAGGGATACCAAATCAATTACTTATAAAAGCCCTCGTATGCTAACTCCTTGGAACAACCGACTGTATAAACCCGCGAGGGTAGAACTCCCTCTCTCAATATAAGATATATTTCCCCCAAAACACGTGAAAACAACATGCCCTGCTTTTTTGAGCAGCTTAAACTCTACTCTCAGCCATTCTGTAACAACAGTATGATTGGACTAGTAAAATCGACAAAGAAATACGGGATATAGCTATTAAAACACCACAGTAGTAACGCGCGATAAAGTTTCTTTGAAACATCCGCCGTTGACTACCCTTGTGATATGAGAGCCTCGTAAACTGGGGCGATCAGATCTGGAGGATCAGATCAGATAGATAATCAACCCATAAGCTTAACGCGACTTGGTATGTTCCAATCGCCTCCTAACAAGACCAATAGTTGCCAAAAAGTTCAGATAGCTCGCACAAGCATGCCGTTCAACCATTACACGACTTCAATATCGGACCGAAAACACAACAGAAAATTCTTGTTAGCACATCTTTCTAGAAGCCAACAAAGGCCAAGTTTTTTTTTGTTTTTGTTGAAAGCATAGACATGCTCCCAAGTACCGAAACTAGAAAAGCATTAATGTAACTCAACCGCACAGCGGAGACAAGTGTCCGTGTCCAACGGTACGGAGCTGGACAGTGGACCAGCAGAGTTCACAACGTCCATTATAGATCGAACATATACGTATACAATAGACAGCTCCGCTAGTTTGACTAGTCAGTGTGTGCAAGAGCTTCGGTTTCAGACGGCTCAGTTTCACACTACTGTGATGTGTTGTAGTAGAATGTGGTCATTTGCGCATTTACGAGCACTTCAACAAATTCACACAAATGGATTGAGGCAAGCGAATGTAGATCAACAAATGTGAATTTGTTGTTGAGTACGGGGGAGAAAAACATGCCCGACGCTACAGGCGGAAGTAGAAGAATGTCGTCTCGAATATCCGAGCCTTCGACCGAGCCAGTTTCTTGAGTCCGAACCGACGACAACCCCCAACCTAAGGAAAGCAAAGCTGAGCTAAGAGTCCAAGGTAGCGGCTAATGGGGCACTAGGGAGGATCATCTGAACGGGTGTAATTGGGATTGGCCGTTTTATGTTGATAGAGACTTGTCTTGCGTAGCAGAGTGCTTTGCGGTGGTAGTACTGAACGATGTTCAAGATTCACCATGATGACCTTGCAATGGGAAAAAAAAGAACCGAATTAGAGTCCGAGTTACGTATCATGACTTCTCAGCTTGATGACCTCTCTGTGAATTGAGCCTCAACGATGCTGGGCTTGATACAGTCTAATCAATCTGTCCCACCGATAGCCATGCCTCTCGGTTTAGTCATATTAAACTGTCAACAACACAGACACACGAGCTGTACTGTGCAGAATGATCTCCCGTCTCTTCAGTTGTCATATCACCCAACAGTAACGTGAACATACTTGCAAAGGGCCGGCCCGGAACTTGCCAAGACTGAAACCAACCGCAGCCAATGAAGCTCTACTAGACATTGATAGTTACTATTACAGAATGACTAAATCCGCGGCAAGAAAGTACGACAGGATCTTCGGTTGAGTCAAGTTCAAGACATTTTTTTGGTGGAGAAAGAGCCGGAACTCAAAGACCGGCTTGTCATATGCACGATACAGTATCGTCCATGGGTGACAAGGACATGGGTATCCAGAGCCATCATACTAGGCAACCTAGCAAACACCAACTTGCCATTGATCAAGTTGAATAACCAAGAAGTGAAAGATATGAGTTGAAACCCTATTACTACAATAATCAACTAAGTGTAGAGTACACTCTAGTGAATTCATGGCTATCTATATCTATATGGTCATCAACTCACATCAAAGCCACCCCAGCACCAAAATACCCCCGCGCTTAATTAACTAGATAGAACCCATGGCCATGCATATTCAACAGTGCATGCCGTACATACATTTCCAAGACACCAGCTGGTTACTACAACAAGTCTTGCTTTTTCTCCGTGTCTGAGATCCTTGAATCTAAGCGGTTCGCCCTGCTGAGTAAGTATGCTTGGTCGACACCTTGGTCTTTTTTTTATTTCTCTCCATAACTCGTGCAACTATTTTACCGCTCTCTTGTTTCTGAGCTATAAGTTTAGTGTCATCCATTCCGTCTACTAGTGTCCCTTCTATAATTTTTCTTCTTCTTCCTCTTTTCTTCCTTGTGTCATTGTTCATCAATCGTTCCGTAGAAACTACTTACTATACTATTACTATCTATCTGCTCCTCTTATACCCATCCATTCATACATATATATTGCCATGGCTACATTCTGCAGCAGCATAATCCAGCAGCTCGGCCGTACTGAAGAATCTGAATTTAAGGGCATGATTCGTCATGTACCCAATCAGACTCTCCCATCCATTACGCCCATCTTCAACCAGCCACGAGTCTGTGCTTCATCTCTGGGCCAATTGGATCTTCTCCCTGCAGAGCTTCTGCTCTCTGTTCTCGATCTTCTCGATTTCCAGTCTCTGTCTCGCCTTTCGCGGGTCTCCCTTCTAGGCAAAGATGTCGTAGAGGACTTGCCAGTTTACAGCGAGATGGTCCAGCATGCGCCAGAGACATTGGTCGCTTTGGGTCAAACTCACCTGCTAGGCCATCATACTGCTACTCTGCTTCACTCTACCCTCCGACAGAGCAAATGTGTATCGTGCTTTGCCTTTGGCGGGTTTCTCTTTTTGCCGACGTGTGAGAGGGTTTGTTTCGAATGTCTGTATGAGAACCAGTCTTTCCGAATGACTTCCCCAGCACTAGCAAAGCAGTGCTTTAGTCTTACGGATGATGACCTTGGACGAATCCCCATCATGCACAGTGTCCCTGGTACCTTTGGTCTAAGGTTTCAGTTTGTGCATAAACAGGTGGAACATCTTGTCAGTGTCAGGCAGGCAAAGAAGCTTGCGCTGGAAATACACGGCTCAGCCGAGGAGCTGGCCAAGTTGAGGCCAACGTTCTACCCTGGCAGAGTTTCCATGAAAGACGCTGCTATTTTCAGACATTTCCACGAAGCTTCGCTGGACTCTCCAGGCTGTGATCTGTCAAGACTGCCCAGAAAGGCCGAAGTAGTGGAAGATGACTTTGGTGGCATGGCCTCTATCCGGTTTCCATATCTGTCAGATACTGGCCCTGAGAAAGGCGTCTTGTGTAAGGGATGCCTCGTTACCTACAGCCATTATATGCAGGGCATACTTCCTCCACATACTTTCTCACAAATTGTCCCAGCGGATGTTGGACCATATCGTCCACTTCTAGCGTTACTGGCTCGCCTGTGGTCCCCAGAAGGGTTCCTTGAACACGTACATGAATGCTATGGCGCACGACGCATTCTTGGGCTGTGAGTATCATGAGGGAAGGGCCGTCTCGGTTACAAGCTCCATGCGAGCGCTTTCACAAAACGATGAGGCTCATCATGACGACTGCTTTCATCCTTCCTAGCTGATACTCGCAGGACCTTCATGGCCGCCTTGAGCTATCATTTGTCTCCCCAAAATGTCTCCCTCCTTGTATAATCATGGTTGTGAGTGAGTGGTGCATCACGAGGAAAATCTCCCAAAAGTCTGTTTAGCATTTACGATTAGCCAGCATGTTTTTTGTTCCTTGATAGATTTGCGTTCATATACCCAGTAGGCGCTGTTGATATTGAGACACTTTTACATCGTCCATTTGTTCATGTGTGCTTTTACCCGATGTTGGGCAACAGCATCATTCTCACTGAAACATGAAGCCTCTTTAATATAAGTGACACCCTGCGTACTCTAGTTGAATCACATACTTAGGGTTAGATTGATGGGACGAGCCTGAATTTGCATGCTTAACTGAGACTCACTCATACGTACTAACGTAGGGACGTACCGGCCACTTCTCGTCGATAACATTGACGGCGGCATCACGTGAAAGAAATTTCTTTATGACTGAAGTTATTAAGCCAATTGAATAAGATACTCTTTCAATTGGCACGTTCTATGCTTATGTTTCGTGTTAAAGCTGTCTATCCGGCAGCTTCAGCGGAGACCTGGATATATCAGAACGCTATAAACTACAACTCACCTAAATACCCCTTTCTTTTCGTGTCGAGATTAGATTCTACGTACACTGAGTGAAGCATGTTTTGGGACATGGCACAGACTGGGTAGCAAGATTCGTGTTGAGCCATCAGAAGTCTTGAGGTTCCTCGACCTATTCATGTGCTTCGAACTTACGAATGTATACATGGAACACAAGAAGGCACAGCCATACATATACAGTCCTTATGTCCATCAACTGGTGTGATAAGTAGACTCACAACGGTCCTTTTATTGCGTAGCATTGATTAACCAACTGATCTGCAAATGATGCAAATTCGCCTTGCACAACTCATTTACAATACTGCAGGGGCGATTCATCTCTCACAAGCTTAATTGCCCAGAGTCCAGACAATTTCTTTTTAATGAGATGCAAGTTTAGCGTGACCAAACGAAAAACCAAGAAGAAATGTCTATAGACTCTGAGATTCTGCGAAGTTCCCTTTATTTACATTAGTTGCAAAGAAAGTCCCGACAAGCTGTTGCAAGGGGTTGATACTCCAGCCAAAACACTTCTCACGCACTCATCCAATGATATAAATGTCTTGTACAATTAGGTTTCGCATAAAACCTCAAAGCGACACTCTCTCTTTGCCGGACTGCTTCTCTAGAAGCTTCTGTCATCTTGATAGCTGTGAGTCACAAACTCGACGATCTCGGCGTCCTGTATACTTACAAAACACAGCATCCTATCATACACAAAGCGTTTTGGAGGGATCTGGTTTACTATGCATGAAACAACACATACTTGCATATAGTCATCCCCAGAAAACTTATTACTTGCTGCATGCTTTGGTTCAAAATCATGTGCATGAATTCCTTAGCATACTAGGCCTAGGCCCGGAATATTGATCCTATGCGAGCTCCTGCAGGGCTGCCCAAGGATAGAGCGGGAGCGGACAGCCAACGTGTCTTTGGGTCGAAATGCAAACTATGGCATGATTTCCTGCTCGAAAAGCCGAATTTGACCATATTGCAGAATGCAATGCTTACGACAATGTTGGATAATCGCAAGAGGAATTAATAAATAAAAAAGCGATGGGGTGGCGCAGTCTGCGAGTTGTAGGTCTGCAGATGAGGGGATCTCCATGCGCACTTGTACGACTTGGCACTATTTTCTGGGTGAGATCGCTCAGCTCTCCAAGAGGGGTCTGGTCGACTCTATAATGAGACCGGAGTGACGAAACCTTTTTGAAGGTTAGGAAAAGCCAAACCAGTCTTCAAGTAACGCCAAGCCATCCATCTCAAGGGTGTAGCTGTCGACCTTTGTGAGCAGAAGAGCTATGAGATACATAGAGCTTGCAGAGGAAATCGGCGAGTTTCTGTTCTTAGGAATGAGAGGCAGTTAACAATTCGATAGTTTATTTATGAGCACGGCTTTCTGGCCAACTCTCGCAGCTTCACTCACGCACTAGTAAGCCGGATTCATCCATAGTCAAAGTGGGTGAACACAAATACAAACTCAAGCCCAACTCGCCCCTCACGTCGAAAGGTCGAGACTATCAACAGAGTGCGATGACTGCTATCGACGTGGCCACGACATTTCGATAGTGCACATTTACATATCGTACGCACGATACACGTTGTGGCCCGTCTATTCTGGTCTATCACGTTACATATGAGACTACATGCCACAGAAGCCCTGGTTCCTTGCGTCCCCACGGCGGGGAAAGATCGTCTCGGAGTTGTTGTGGCTCGCAGGCCGAGTTTATATGGAGATCGGTCAGTCGGGGCACGGTAAGAGAGGAAAAGAGAGCTTGTCAGGCGGCTACTGTGTAAGTTGCGTTGAATACGGATAAAGGCTCCTTAATTTAAATCGCCTCAGTCTAGTACTTGCCAATTGACCCGTCTATAATTCTTGACCGCCGGCCGTTGCTCCCTGAAAGTGAGGTCCAAGAACTGAGCGTCAAAATTACCCCTGCGTCAAGAATGGTCTGATGGCGACAGAGTTGCCAATAGCCGGCACGACAAAAACCCATCGGCAGCGGACCGAGATTCGATGCGGCTTACACCCATGTGCGTACTATGCCGAGCTGAGAACGACCGCCGTTGGGTCTATCTCGCCTCTCTGGCTTGTCAATTCGGGTTGGCTAGACCATTGCTTGGCTGTCACTGTACGGATAACTGCTTGCCAAGAGCTGATCCTAGCTGGAAGCTGTAGGATGTGCCGAGCCCACTTTGCTGTAACATACCGCGTTTGTTTGTTTGTTTCGGCAGCATCCTCGTGTATGTACGTATGCTTCTGCAGGGCCTTGAACAACGTAAATCCTGATAATTGGCAGAGGCTGTTAGCGCGCGCATCGACCTGACTCGTGTTGTTAGAAATGCCATCCTGTTGAGACTCTTCATAGACTTAAGCTACTAGTCTTCCCACATGAATCGCCCTCCCCGTAGTTCGCATCATCGATTCTCCGTAAACAAAGACCGCAGATCCTTCTTGGTCTTGGTCTAGAAGGAGAAGGTAAGGGAGCTCTACCACCAAGTGAGACGTGCGCACGGAAAGCAGCTAGGCTAGGGCACCGTGGGAGAATCCTGGTTGTAGCATCAGATGCGGTCAAGATATCAAGGGGAAGCCAGAGATTAACATGGAACATCTCAGCGAAAGAAGGGGCTAACTAAATCGAAGCGCAAAAGGGTTCACGGGACTCGACATTCGGACGTTAGAAATTGTCTCGTCCTATTCTCTCTAAGGAGATACTGACATCATTGCTAGTCTCGCAGCATGAACGTGCGGTCCAACAGCAGTAGGCCGTAGGGTCGCAGAAATGACTGTGCGCCATGTCTTCAAGCCTCGTGCGTGCGTGCTACAAGTCTGAGAAACATCCCACACAGACACCAGGTGGTCTCTGCTTCACAACTCTGCGGAGGCTGGCCAGCATATTGCGTGGCCTAGAAGACACAACAACAGGCTGTGCATTGGCCTGATACCATTGTACTGCCGGCGATTCCTTGTCTCTTCTATCGTCAATGTAACGCCTGTCGCGGGAGATTTTCTCTTCAACAGATCAAGATAACCCGATGTGGATGTGGCCAATGCTTGTGCGTTTGCTTGTTACGCAAAACATAACTAGTCCTTCGACCAAGTAACAACCAAGGCATTCAATCCTGTTTGGATTTAATGCGATTAACTCACGATCGACGATTGTTGAGAGTTTGCGAAGATGCAAGCGTGGGTAGCCCTGACAGTCGTGGAAGCAAGTATGGTATGCATTGACAACTATTGAAAACACAATGTGATTGATTGATTGCCCAATTGCCCACAGCAGGACGGTAGGTGCTTAAGCTCACTGATGAACATCTGTTTCGAAAGCAATACATGGATTGGCCCCTAGACTACAATCAATCGTTGTGGCCCGATACAACAAGTTGAGAAGGCAATGGATGATCGCAAGTGCCTCTTGATCGTGATCAATCGTCTAGCTATTCCGCAAGACCCACGAGCTTGAAGAGAGCTAAAGCTGCGGAACGATTTATCGCATCAACTCTTGTGCGCGGACATATCGTGCATCTTCCGAGCAGGATTTGCAGACCAGACTCTGCACATTGAAGGTTGTTTATTGGTTGTAATGCCTTGGATGGGGAGGTTTTGGGATAAATCCTTGACGTGTTCGCTGGCAATCACGAGTGCAAAGCCTCGCCAGACAGACAAGTCGATGGGGCGTCTGAAAGGTTGAGCAGGATCAGGATCGACGGGCTAACTGGACAGGTCCTTGCAAGACCCTGGGTGGAGCCTGGCTAAGCTAGTGCTTCGCCGATGGTCTCTTGTAAGTGAGGCCATGACAAGGGTTGCAAAGCATTGGCCGCTGACATTTGCTTTTCTGAGTTTGATGGCTGGCGGGATGGCTGAGCGTGATCC
This sequence comes from Fusarium nodosum, assembly GCA_014898975.1. NCBI lineage: Eukaryota > Fungi > Ascomycota > Sordariomycetes > Hypocreales > Nectriaceae > Fusarium > Fusarium nodosum. The sequence continues at coordinate 7,606 of JAAVUE010000202.1, read as the reverse complement.
ATTTTGAGGTTTACCGCTCGGCAGGCTGCAAAGCAAACAAACAGGAGATACCTCGTGCTCGAAGTTGTTTAATCGATCGAGTTAAGCGTGTTCATGGAACTGGACTGGACCCTGAAGTTCGAATCGAGACGGAATTGCAGACCCGACGCTTTCAAGACAAGACAGCAGATGCAAATGCGTGACATGTCCGAGACTGTCCACTTCAGAGGGAGGAGGCAAGGTACTGGGGTACAAAGCTAAGTCAAACCCTCGCACGTGCAGCAATATGTAGCAGCATTCCAAGCTTTGAGACATATGGCCGCATGGCCGTGTTACCATCAGCGTGTGGCTTGCCGATGTGAATGACCTGCTTGTTCATTTTGCGATAGTTGTTTTGTTCATGGAAGAGGATCTCGAATTCGGAGCGGGCGAGCGGCAAGCTTTGTTGTGTTGTCTAGTCTGTAGCAGAACTGCACCACATAGAGGCAGATAGTGGAGCATCAAGACGCAAGATGTGCAGACGGGAAGGGAAGCTCGAAGCCAAGACAGGAAATAACTTGCAACTGCCTGGTTAAGAGGCAATTGAGGCAATTGGTCAGACGGGTATTCCGTGATATTGCGCAGATTAAGAGTACAGTATAGTATTGTACTATGTATGTACGTATAGTAAGACTGCTATCTCGCAGTCGCCACGATGAGTTCCCATCTGCTTGTAGCGTCGCAATGCAACCACAAACGGTGCTGTGTTGTAACGATGTTTTGCTGCAAGGTGAGCTGGTGGGTGGAATATCAGTGGATGACAGGTTCCCTACATACGGACAGTAGGATATGCACGGTATTACGGTGGATTAAGAGTTGAAGGAGGGATTGGTATGCACTGTACGATATCTTGGCTCGGGACCTCTTTTTTTGACACTTGCTAAACTTGATGGAGCCAATGCGGCAGGGGCCTCAACTCATACAAGGTTTATGGACTATGTACCTAGAGAAATGAGATGGCGCATCAAGTAGATCTGAATCTTATCACGACATTCTTGAACAGCCTCATCTTTGGATTCAATAGAGATGACAGAGTGATAGAACATCATATCAATAACTAGAACAACTATCTATAGGTCCTCTATCCAGGAACAGCTGTTATTGGAACTTGTGCCTGGATCTCATGCACGATTTATGGCCACAATGGAGCTGTTGGCAAAGATACCCCGCTACGTATCGTGATTCTCCAACACGAAGCTAGGAAGGAAACAACATAGGAATAGGCATAGGATATAATAGCTATTTTGGTGGATGGAGATAGTGATGGAGATGGCTGGACTAGGTACGGTGCCTCTATTCTAGGTACTGTACTGTAGTCTTGGGCTTTGACTAGGGCCTTGAGGACTGGCGATAGGCTGAATCCTTGATTCATGAGCAAGTCTATCCGTACTCGACTGGATCACGACCTTCGGGTCATGGCGGCGACGGCGGCTATAGAGGTGGTTGGCCAGACTCGGGGTAGATCTGTTTGCGCTTGTATGGCGCTCACTAGTCTTTGCTAACAGATGAACCGATCACCTTCAAGCATTTTTCCAATTGGTCAATACTCCGACACCCCCCAAAGAGAGGCGCAGGAAGGTTAGGTTGCAGCAGTCAAGGGTTCCAGGGTGTGCTCGCCAGCGGATAGGCTTATGTAGCGGCCAGTTTAGTGGGTGGGCGCCTCCATCTCAGGTGGCTTGGCCATTGGCTGCTTGTCCCGACGGCTTCACCGCTTCTTCCCCCATCGACAAACCGCCCACAACAGCGAGACTAACCCATGATCTACCCGTTAAACCTTCTCCAGCAGTCCCTCTCCTTCTCCAGCTGCTCCAAAACCTTCTCCCTTCACCTCAACAGGGACTTCACGAAAGAGCGGTGTCGTCCGCTGAGTTCCTACAATATTATCGATCATCCGTATCTATTACTCCGCTTCCTTCTTGATTTTTGCCCAATATGACTTACGACTTCAACAACGGCGGGGGTGATGCCTATCTCGACTTGACCAACTTCGATAATCGAAATCGCGCTGCTTACCAAACTTACTCGACGGCCACTACCCATTCGAGTCCTTCGGCTGCTTCAAACATCATGTCTCAGGACGCCCGACACTGGGCTGTTCCCCTCGATATGTCTTCAAACCACTCTCATGGATATGCCTCAATGAGCCCAGAGGAGCACCAGATCTCTTCTCCTCCGTCGCAATCCTCCAGCCCCCATAGCCAGCACTCGCCGCTACAACAATCGCCTTTCCAGCAGAGTGTGAACCCCTTGACGGATTGGGCCCTTCAGCAACAGCAACAACAACAACAGCAGCAGCAGCACCTCGCTGCTGCTGACATGACACAGTTCATTCACGATGCTGCGCTCATGAGCTTCAATGCTTTCCCCAACAACTTCCAGCCGACAAATCCCCTTGACTACCTTCCCGCGACCACACAGGCTGCTCTCCAGGCTAACCTCCTCGAATCGACATTCCACGGCTTGCCCACCATGGATGACCACACACAGGCAGTTTGGCCTAGCACCGGAATGGAGAATTGGCAGGATTTCCAGAATACTTTGCAGATGGATGGACTGCCTCGTCTCGATAGCGTCGGTAGTCACTCGCCAACCGGCACTTACCTCGAGGTTCTGTCACTTCCTTCATCATCGGGCGAAGGCTGGGCTATGGTGGATTGGAACCAGCCCAACTTCGATCAGTTCCAGCAAGCTCACGCTCAGGGTGCTGCCATCTTTAACCCTTCCCAGACCCTTCACTTGAGAACTAATTCCGACTCGTCCGACGGCGCCAATTCTATGGAGTTTGGAAGCTTCGAGGAGATCCCTCCTTTCCCTTACTCCCCCTTCTCTCCCGAGTCTGACGGTTATGTCGATGCTGGTCACCACCGCAACTGCTTCACTAACGACGGCCACAACCACGCCCATGCCCATACCCACAACCACAGCCCTCAGCCCGTTGCAGCTACCACTGTTGCCACTGTTCCTGTCAAGTCCGAACCCTCTTCGAGCCGTCACAGCCCCGGAAGTGGTGCCGGATCCGTATCTCCCTCTTCAAGCAGCACAAACCGCAGGAACTCCGGTCCTCGCAAGAGCCCCATTGCCAAGAGCACCACCAAGAGTGTTGTTCGTCGTATCTCCAACGGCAAGAAGGATGGCACTGTTGAAAAGAAGGTTGGCCGCAGAAAGGGACCCCTCCTGCCTGAGCAGAGGAAGCAGGCCAGTGAGATCAGAAAACTCCGAGCTTGCTTGCGATGCAAGTTCCTCAAGAAGACTTGTGACAAGGGAGAGCCTTGCGCTGGTTGCCAGCCTTCTCATGCTCGTCTCTGGCAGGTTCCCTGCACTCGTATCGACATTAAGGACATTGGTTATTTCATGAAGGACTGGAAGGCTGACTACGAGCGACACATGGATCGTGGTGTCTCAGTCTACAACGTCAAGGGATTCGCTCAGAAGGAGACTCTCATGTGGATCACCCACGGCTACGGTTTTGCTTTGCCCGTCATGGTTCGCGAGGTCTTTGTCGCTGACGACAGCTGCTTCTCCGTCGACTGGGTTGAGTCTACCCTCACTGACCAGGAGCCCATTGACTTCGAGACTCGCACTGAGAAGCTTGATGTTGGCGCTGAGGGTATCCGCCTTGACGCTTTGTCTGAGTATCTCGACAAGCACATCGACGGACCTTTCGAGGACTTCATCGACGACCATTTCGAGGGCACTCCCTTCATCACCGAGATTCTCAAGACTGCCCACCGCTTCTACGTCAAGGAGAAGATGCCCGTCATCCGCAAGTCGCTTAAGCTTGTCCTTGCTTACAACCTCACCATGCACATCACCATGGTCGAGAACCAAGGATCCGAGGTTGACCTTGATGGCCAGATCGATGACGAGGACTCCAAGTACTACGGCCGCACCGTCGCCCCTGTCATGATCAACTTCCAGATCAAGTGCGCCCTTGCCGACATGTGGCGTGAGCTACAGAAGGATATCCTCGAAGAGCTTTCGGCTCTCTACTCTGGTGTCTACAGTGGTGAGAAGATGAAGAACTGGCCTACCATCTTCATGATTGCCTCCATTCTCCTTGCTGTCTGGGAGGAGATGCAGTTCGACTGCCACTACAGAGTCCCCGACCCTGTTGCTGTCAATAAGTTCTGCACTGATATGGAGACAACACCTGTTGGTGTCATTGTGGGTCTCTTCCACGCCATCTCTCAGAAGCTTCCTGCCTTCACCGACTGGGATACCCGCAAGCACGGTCATCTCCTTCACAACAATACCTCGGTCTGCGAGGCCATGACTGAAGTGCGACAGCATGTTATCAAGCACGGTATGTATTCTCCCAATGCTTCTAATGCATCACGCCACTAACACCTGATACAGAGGCATATCTTCGTACCCGCAAGGAGTCCAAGTTCGACCGTTATGACTTCGACTCTCTGTCCAACAAGTTCCTCTCCAAGCTTGTCATTCGGGCCAACTAAGATACCATAGCCGGTGCAACGATGCTATGAAACTGTCAAAACACATGATAGGGCCCTTAAGGCGCCCGCCTTTTCATTTGTCACATCTGTTTTTTATCACAGCGACAGCGTTGGCAAGGCCGTTTCGATCTTGGTCAACAGCGACCCCAGAATTGTTCTTTCGAGCATACGAATACGGTTTTAACCTTCTATCACGGCTGGTCACCGCCCGACAACACGAAGCAACCTGACACGGGAAAATGTGTTATGACCTTCTTATGACTTTTCTTCTATGAATGTATGACTGAAGAAGACAGAGCGTTTTAGTTCTTTTTATCATATTTTTTGTTTTTTTTAAATTGGATGCGGAGGAGAACATATCATACAGTCCAGAGCGAACCTCACCCACTTTGTGGTGTTATTATGGGATCATGTTTGACGACCTGGCATTTGAGATGATGACTGATTTTACATGGCTGATGGGCCTAAATGGAGGTTGTGTGATTTATCTTTTGAGGGCGTTGGTGAGCTCAAGTGGGCTGGACTCGCGACAAGTCATGGTCGATAGAGAAGAGCAGAAGAGCTGAGCAGAAGGGAAGAGCGAATCGTTTTTACTAGCAGCTTGACAAAGGGATATTGGGTAGTTACAAAAAAAGGCATCATGCTAGGCAAGCGCCGTAGCACTGCCACGAGTATATTGAATTGAATTTAACCCCGCAAACTTGACTCCACCGTGAACTGTCCAAGTCAAGTCAAGTCTTGTGATAACTGCTGGTAATCCTCGATCAGATACAAGTGAATGCATATTTATGCTTCATTCCGGTGAGGGCTAGCTTGAAACAGATGGTGGTGCTCAGAAGCGGCTGAAACAATGTCTCACCGAGACAACTATGTAGGTTTCCTATCTTAGATGTGTTGATTGGGGTGTGTGGAAATGATAAGACGATAGACAGCAATGGCATCAACTAGAACATAATCAGTAGAGTTTAACGACCCTTATCATAACCGGACAGCTCGATCAATTATCGTACGGAAAACGAGATCGTTGGAATATCCTAGCGGTATAGCCTGATAATGTGCTTCCGCCTTGACCTCGCTATCCCAGAAGTTCTATTGACTACCGCGCTCTTTGTTGACGGCCTAATCTAGGGTAGTAAGTCCTGAGCTATTGTCAGACGGTCCTAGTGTTAGTCAACACCGCAAAAGGCGGGGTCGTGATAAGACAACATGTTTGCGCAATCGTCGTTTGGCATCGAGTCATTGCCCAGCTCGATAACGACTTGCGATCTCTAAAGAGAACGTGGGTGCTGCTAGTGCCGAAGATAAACTTGGCTGAGAAATGAGATGCCACCGTGTCCAAGGGAGACGACGATGTTCGTTACAAAAGAGTAAAATGGGCCAGCCTCGCAATGTCGCATCCAGCTCAACAAGTTGATGCGAACAGGGTGGTCGGTCGTCAAGGTAGGCCGGCAGGGTCCTCACGGGCCAGAATTGTTAGTTGATGACGTCGCAAAAGCCGACACGGCCGGACTCAGCAGGCGGCAGAAGTCGGTAATCCCTACAACGCTTGAACCCAGAGTTGAGTTATGGTCGAATCCCCTGCTGTGATAAAATCAACGAAGCAGGCTGTAATAGTTATCGAAATAAACACACCTTTTGATTCCAGAGAAGTTTTCGCCCAGGTGCATGAAGTCTCCCCGTCTTTTGTTAGTGTTACTATGGTCGACATCTCCACCTTCAACTTATCTCGGTAATAGGTGAGACGTTGATCCGAAGCGTTGCGCTTGCGGTTCCTGGGCCTGAGACTTGGTCAATACATAGAAGCTTGGGGCAATGATCACCTGTGATCTCCTGTATTCGAGCTGAAAGAAACAATCCGCCTTTCATATCGGTTTCTTTCGTAGGTTGGTGTTTGTTGACAATATTTGGACAGGCATGGCTTCTTGAAGTCTTTCCCGGGGTAAAGTGGCGACATGCCGCTGTCGGGGCCCCGCCACTCCGCTCTGGTGCATGGGTATCTGCTGATGAGTGAATGGCCGTGAATTAGACGGTGACGGGCAAGTGAATGCGACGGTCCATGACGGGCACAGTATGGCAGCTGTGGTTGTTGGTTACGTCGACTGGTTTCTCTTGGGAAAAGTCTCAGATTTGAGACAGCCATATACATACGTTCGTTCTTTCTTGGCTTGGCTTTATTCGTAAGCATCTTCTAGACTTGACTCGAAAACACTGGCTCCTGGAATCGGGTTGACTCTCTCAGCCTTTGGGTCTGCCCGGATCCACTCCGGCATGATACATACATGTGCCTCGCAATGGCAGAGGTCTGAGCTTAGGATACTCTTCTTTTTTCTTTCTCTTTTAGATGGTTCGACGTAGTTCTCGAGGCCTAATGCGGACTTCAGCCAAGCTTGGGATACAGAAAATGAATAGCCCAAGAGCGGGTCTAGGATGGCATAAAGTGACCAAGTTATAATGTCTCTCAGGTCGCCTTGTCTGTTATCACGGTGAATGCATGAAGTATAGTGTGGTGCACTGCAGCCTGGCCAGATTCTGGAGTCTTCCCTACCTTTCGTTGCCGTCATTGGCTATTATGATTCATCCGCCCCGGAAGTTGCGCTCCTGCCTTGTCGCCATTGTTTGTCACTGCCTGGCACCTGGCAGCAGGCGTAATCCGGTCACTGCGCCCCCTCGCACCTGGCGTTTGATTCTCAAACAAACCTTCCCCTCACCAGGTACTTAAACCTCCTCCGCCTCTTCTCAACTTCATCTTCTTTTCTTCCCGCAACATCTCACTCTGGCCACACATTTACTTCTGCCTGAGCCTGACCAATACATCTGATACATCTGTATCTACACACCCAAAACACCATCAACCAACGCACCGCGTCACCGCCACCATGCAAATCTTCGTCAAGACCCTCACCGGCAAGACCATCACCCTTGAGGTCGAGTCATCTGATACTATCGACAACGTCAAGTCCAAGATTCAGGATAAGGAGGGCATTCCTCCTGACCAGCAGCGATTGATTTTCGCCGGCAAGCAGCTTGAAGATGGCCGCACCCTCTCTGACTACAACATCCAGAAGGAATCAACCCTTCATCTCGTCCTCCGCCTTCGTGGTGGTATGCAAATCTTCGTCAAGACCCTCACC
>JAAVUE010000200.1:0-138006 GCA_014898975.1 Fusarium nodosum | reverse complement strand
CGGCGAGGTAGGGATAGGGGTGAAGAAGAGGATAGGAATGGTGTCTGATGAGTAAGAGAAGGAGCAGATATTGCTGGTTATTGACAAAAGAATGCATTCACATGTAGACGTAATACGGCACAGACCGTAAACGTACAGTTAGGTCTTTAATTATGACCTTCTTTCGTCATTCATTTTTCGCTGAATGTTTCTCAACCTCACATCGCTCGATGCCCAGACCTGGCTTGGGTCTGGGCTTGGTGTTTGCTTGTTCGGCTTACCAGGTATACTATCCGAAACTTCCAGTAACTACTGTACCAATCTCGCTCGCCTTACTTGCATACTGCTACATATTCATAGTCACATGGGCAATTGTCTCGTCCTTGATTGATGTCTGTGTCTATCAGTGCGTACTTAGCTCGGTCAGCACATTGGGGGCAGTGGGACGACCCAACAGTTGTATCTTGGTGGGCAAATGTTGTGAGCATATTCAGAAAGGAAACGTGCTGTTAGGCTCATGTCTTATTTCCCAATAAAAACGTAAAAAGATAGTTCAATTCGTTATGTGTGCTCCTGCGTCACTTATACATAGTTGACCAGCAAACTACCCAGCCACCACCCACTTTGCCGTTAATCAGCGAGGAGAAGCATCCGTAAGTTAGTTAGTAGTCAAGGATTCATTGATAGACTGTAGAGCATTACGACATTGTTATGGTGTCGACTCTAACATGCCCATTGTGCCGTGACTTGTTATGTTTACTTTTTCACTTTATTCCTTTTGCTTCCCAATGCCCAACCTAAGTCTCTGAATTAATAACCAGTAACCCAGTAAATGTGTCAATCAATATTGACACCCACGCTACCCTCGACTTATCCAGCTCAACAAGAAAGAAGTCTGGTCTCACATCAAACAGAGCAGGGCTTTACCTAGCAGCCTCTATACCTACTCTAGGTACCAAGTCAAAGTCGACCCGACAGATTGTGTCATGCTTCCACGCTAAGTTAAACCGACCAATCCGATTGAGTTACCCCAGCCCAAAACCGCCCCTACGTGATTCCTTTTTCAAGTTCCTTTTCCAGGTCCGGGCCCATCTCGCCCCATGTCATTCTGATTTTTTGGGGGGGCGTATTTCTCTTTCGGACGTCGTTGTCAGTCAGTGAGAAAAAGAGAGAAAAAAGAGAAAGAGAGGGGAAATATTTTCACATACATATTTACAAGCTCTGTTAGATTGATAGGTTCCTTTCCTTCCCATTCCCATCGAGCATAGGTACTTGCGTACTGAGATACTACCTGAGTACATACAGCAATTACAAGTACAAGGACCGGTCCATTACTCAACGGGAAACAGAATAGAGGTGCCCTGCGGATATAGGTACGGGTTGGGTACAACATCAGCGTCACCTTTTTTCTGCCTTTTCCCACTACTAAACTTGCCTACAGCAACTGCACTCACACCAAGTTACAGCACAGTTGCAACAACGCTACATCCACCCGTCACTGGCCTGGCCTCCTGTACACCCACCGTCACTTCCACCAACCACTGCCATCATTGCTACCTCTGTAACTCACTTTAGGTATTCCCACTTACTCACCTCCATACCATCACTCACTCTTGACCTCAACACCACTTTTTACGACAACGACAACAACCTATTTGCTTGCATCTCGTCATCGCACCGTTTTTCTCTCCTTCCAGTCCAGTCTAGTCCAGCCCAGCCCACCGTTACATACCGTGCCATTCGATTATTTCGCTTCCAGTCACTCGATTGTCACCCTGCATCGACGTGACATCCTTTCTAGCCGTATCTCGTCTGCCATATTCTCAACAGACAGGTGCCCGTAGCCGTCTGGAATAGGTTGGGTTAGCTTCGCGAGCTCTCCCTATTGTCTCGAGGCCTTCGATCTCGGCCACACGCCCAATCTGTTTCAATGACGAGCCAACCACAATGATTCATATTGAAATCTGCTTTGCAATTCATTGTCCCTGCTAAGGCCCGTCCCGGTGGTATGCTCGCTCGGCATTCACTCCACCACTACCATAGGCCATCGTCATCATGGACAAGTCATCTGCCGTCTCAGACGGCCCCTCCGGCGTCGGTCGTGCTAACCATAACATGACTGACAAGCGGCGTTCCAACACCCCCGACCCTTCTGCAACATCCTCAAGCGCATCAAAACAGTCTTCCGCCAACAATTCCATAGGGCCATCACCCTTGGCCTCGAGAGATTCTTCCCCCACGCGGCGCCCTCGAAGAACCGCTTCGGCAAACCGGTTGACTGGTACTCGATCTCGAAAAAACAGCCAGACCGATAACAGCCCTTCGCGCCAGAAACGACCCAACCCATCAGCTGCCACACCATTACGCTCTCTGTCTTCGACAGCCACGCCCACACTTCTGAGTTCCCAGGAACAGCAACAACAAATCCAAGCTCCGACACCCCAAAAGCCAAACTTCAACGTAGACCTCAAGGATAGCCCGAGATGGCCCATATCGCCCCGTTTGCGATCACCACCTCCCCAGTTTAGTACCAGGCCACCAGTGCCTGCTCGTCACAGCGATCAGGAGCTCCCTTCTATCAGCGTGCAACGGCCTACGCCGTCACCACAGCCACCCATGGAGAATCAGACAGCATCAGAGAGTGAAATGGAGGAAGCGCAGTATCCCTCTGGCATGCGCACTCCTGCCAGAGGGCCGTTGGAGACCGTCGAAGAAGTCAGCTTACCAAATTCACCCAATCCTCCCAGTGGCACTGCCTTGGTGGAAAAGGTGAAAGAAAAGCTATCAAACCCGGACAATTATTCCGACACCGCACTTGTCGATGGAAGGACTTTGCGGGCCAGAACCAGCTTAATAGGCCAGGAAAGTGGGAGCGATACCAGCAACAACAAAACGGAGGTGCGAAGGCCAACATCTGTCCCTCCACCCATGATTACTCGGCAATCTAGTGCTTTGTCGAATAAGCATATGAAGTCTAAGCAGGATGGTTCCATACAGACCATGACAGTAGAGACCGAGACTGTCCCAAGTGTACCGCAGGTTGCGCTCACTACCGCTCAGAAGGCCGAAGCATCTACTGGAACCCTCAAGACCAAGCAGAGCACCGAGACAATCAAGCCCAAGAGGGACAAGAAAAAGGTTACACGTAAACAACCTGCTGTTAACGCAGGGAATGGTAAGTTAGACAAGCTGTGACTAACTGGATATGCCTGCTAACACTGCTCCAGCATCTTCCAAGGCTGACGTCTTCGAGGCAACTATCGCCAGCGCTGTTGACGAAGCCAATACATCGGATTCTGAAGAGACCTTTGTCTATGATTCTAACCCTCCTGATGGCAACGATCGAGCTGGACGACGATTTCATTCGCGAACTCCTAGCGCTACATCAATGGCTAGCCAGGCTGACCGGCAGAACTTGCGATCCATATATGGTATTATAGAAGGCGCTGGCCCTGCACATGGGCCTAAAAAGACGATGAAGTTTGTCAACACCTTTAATCCCAACGGAAACGAGACCTTGACAGTCGAGACCGATGACGGAAAGGGTTCTAACCGTAGTGGCGGCAGTGGCTCGACAAGAGGTACGACGAGACATCATCATCATATTGGTCGCTGGGGTCGGCAGCCTGGCAACGGCCATGCCTCGCTCTTTGATAACGAATCCCCATTCCCGAATGCCGCAAGATCGAAGCTTGCCAGCAACAACTCACGCCATTCTTCAGGACCACCAAGCCCTCGTCAAGCTCATTCCAACCGTAACTTCGGCCACAAACGTTCAGCGATGCAGATGTCGTCCAGTTACGATATGGATGACACAACAGGTGCCGACGATGAGCGTACACCTCTTATCGGCTCGGTCCGCTCGGGTCGTTCAGGCCGAAATCGCCATGGACCGCACAACCTCCGACAGGCCGAATCGCAGACATTTGCAAGGCGGTCGTCATACCTCAACCGGTTTGCAGCATGCTTGGTCCTCACCATGATGTTCATGCTTGTGATTACCGGCGCCATCGGCTTCATGTTTGCGACTTCACAGCCAATGACGGGCATCGAAATCATTGCCATACACAACGTGGTGACCAGTGACCAAGTTTTGATGTTTGATTTGACTGTGAAAGCACATAACCCAAATATCGTTGTCGTTACGATTGACCACGCGAACCTGGAGGTGTTTGCGAAATCAGAATATACAGGGACCGATTCAGATTGGTGGGCTCGGCCATTCCCTCATGGCCCAGATGATCTTCGTATAACCGACGATCCGGAGAACGATCCCCCATTAGAGGATCCCGATCCTGACGATGACCTCCGACCTAACGTTCTTCTGGGTCGTATCATGGAGTTCGATAGCCCACTGACGTTTGAGGGGTCCCTTTTTCATCAGGGAACGTCTTCCTCGACTGGGGAGATGCAATTACAATACCCTCTCAATAACACTGCAGGGGGAGCAGGACGATGGGAACGAATTTACCAGAATGAGTTTGATTTGATCGTTAAGGGTGTGGTCAAGTATACTCTTCCCATGAGCGCCCGCGTTCGCAGCGCTACGGTATCTGGGAGGAAGGCAGTCAGCCCAAACTCTTCGAACGATCCGTCGAACAGTACCAAGGTCGATCCTTCGACCTAGACGAGGAACCGCCTCAAGATAGGCAGAAGTTCTTCTCGCCTTTCTTTTGTCAACTCTTCGATTGTCTTATGTATTTTGAGCGTGCATAGCATGACGCATTAGGGAGCAGCAGGCGTTGGATGTAAATCTCCATCCGCATTATGGTTGACCATCATAAGGAAATGGAGCTGCAAGATTTTGTGTTTGGCTTATTGGTTTTAGACAGGTTCAACACCCAGGCTTCCTGTCAGGTGTTTCTTGGGTTATTTTTTTACTCTAACCTCGATCATCATGCTCGCACGTCTTGTGCCTTGTGGTACAGGCGTGCTTGTTAAGAGGGCTTGGAGCAAGGTTAGGGATGGAGTTATTGCTTTCATTTTGTTTCTCAAAACCCATAGAAGGAAAAGCGGCAACTATTCGTTGTAATTGTAACGGCTTATGACAACCCCCAAGAAGAAAAAGAGCAAGTCAGATCAGATCGGCTTGAAGAAGAAGAAGATGTAGTTAAGAGCATATCAAACACTCCAATAGTCATGGCGGGTAGAAGAGAGGTACATTTATGTTGAACGATAGTTTCAACACAAAATCCATTATTTGCGTAAAGAGATTTTATGACCTATGAGATACAACTAGGAATGTGCTGCCTTTTGTGAGAAAGTTAAATGCTATTACTTGAGGTAGGTAACTATCTACTACCTATGTTCTAACATACCCATACCTACTGTCGGTTTGAGATTGTGGTTGTAGAGTCTTTGTCAGCAGATTTGATGGCAGGCGGAAAGTGGCGGGCGTGGAGCCTTGAGCTTTTGGCTCCGCTTTTATGTTTTGTTCGTAGCTCTAGAGTTCCATGACTACCTGGAGTCTTTTCGTTAGAGCTTCGTGCACTATTAATCTTTCTTTTGCTTGGTGGTTTTACGCGACTTTCAAAGTCTAGTACTGACTTGATCTCTGACTCTGTAGCGGCGGGAGGGTTATAGTACGACAAAGTTCACGCAGCAACCTTGTTCTCACGCATACCATAGCACTGTGGGACCTGCTCAGTAGCCAGCTACCACTTCTTCTTCCTTCAAATCTTTCTTTTACACATACACACGGGAATTGACACGACCAGACTATCCACTCGCTTTAATAATAATACGATAAAGAGCGCATACCGGCTCGCTGTCAACATGTCGGGGCGACGCGATTTTCTCAACCAGGCAGCGCCCGAGAACTACGTTGCTGGTCTTGGTCGTGGCGCGACAGGTTTTACGACAAGATCCGATCTTGGTCCCGCTAGAGACGGTCCCAGTGAGGATCAGATCAAGGAGGCGCTCGCGAAGCGAGCTGCTCAACTTGGTCTTGCGCCAGATAAGAAGGGCAAGGACAAGGAGGAAGATGAGGGAAACGATGAAGAACGATACCAAGATCCCGATAACGAAGTCGGACTCTTTGCCGGCGGTGTCTACGACAAGGACGATGAGGAAGCCGACAAGATTTGGGAGTGGGTAGATGAGAGAATGGACAGAAGAAAAAAGCAACGAGAAGCGCGAGAGCAGGCCGAGAAGGACGAATACGAACGAAACAACCCCAAGATTCAGCAACAGTTTTCCGACTTGAAGCGAGCGCTTGCCACTGTTACGGATGACGAATGGGCAAACCTGCCAGAAGTCGGAGATTTGACAGGAAAGAACCGACGTAGCAAGCAGGCGGCGCGCGAGAGATCGTATGCTGTTCCTGACAGCTCTCTTGCGGCAATACGCGATGCGGGTCAGATGGGAACAACTGTTATGGATGAGGAGATGGCGCCGAGTGCCGGCGGCGATGCAGCGGACGGCACAATGACCAACTTTGCCAAGATTGGAGAGGCTCGCGACAAGGTGCTCAAATCCAGGCTGGAGCAGGCTGGTAGCGATTCGGTTGCTCCAGGCACCTCAACCAGTATCGATCCACAAGGCTACTTGACGAGCCTCAATAAAAGCAAATCAGCTATGGGCAATCCAGAAGACAACGTCGGAGATGTCAATCGTGTGCGCCAACTCTTGCAGTCAGTTGTCAAGACGAACCCTTCGAATGCTTTGGGTTGGATCGCGGCAGCACGACTGGAGGAGTTGGCAGGCAAGACTGTGACAGCACGAAAAACCATCGACAAGGGTTGTGCGCAATGTCCAAAGAGCGAAGATGCATGGCTGGAGAACATTCGACTTAACGAAGGCTCACCCAATGCGAAGATCATCGCGCGAAGGGCTATTGAGGCTAACAACAGCTCGGTCAGACTATGGGTAGAGGCCATGAGGCTAGAGGTGATCCCAAGCAACAAGAAGCGGGTTATCCGACAGGCACTTGACCACATTCCGGAGTCGGAAGCTTTGTGGAAGGAGGCTGTGAATCTGGAGGAGAGCGTCGATGATGCGAAGCTTCTTTTGGCCAAAGCAACAGAGCTTATTCCTCTTTCCATTGATTTATGGCTGGCACTGGCACGTCTAGAGACACCTGAGAACGCACAAAAGGTTCTCAATAGGGCGCGAAAGGCCTGCCCTACTTCCCACGAGATTTGGATCGCAGCCGCACGTCTACAGGAGCAGCTTGGACAAGGAACCAAGGTCAACGTTATCAAGCGCGGTGTCCAGGTTCTGGCTAAGGAATCTGCCATGCCCAAGCGTGAAGAATGGATTGCCGAGGCTGAACGATGCGAAGAGGAAGGCGCTGTCATCACTTGCCAGAACATTATCCGCGAAACTCTGGGTTGGAGCCTGGATGAGGACGACGATCGCAAGGACATATGGATGGAGGACGCGAGGTCCAGTATCAACCGAGGCAAATACGAGACAGCAAAGGCAATTTACGCCTACGCCCTGCGGGTCTTCGTCAACAGCAGGACGATGTGGATGGCAGCAGCAGACCTGGAGAGGAACCACGGTAACCGAGACTCGCTCTGGCAGGTATTGGAGAAGGCTGTTGAGGCATGCCCCAAGAGTGAAGATCTGTGGATGATGCTGGCCAAGGAGAAGTGGCGGGCTGGAGAGCTGGACGGTGCTCGTCTCGTTCTTAAGCGAGCCTTTAACCAAAACCCCAACAACGAAGACATTTGGCTCTCTGCTGTCAAGCTGGAGTCAGAGAGCGGCAACGAAGAACAGGCGCGTAAGCTTCTCGAGATTGCCCGTGAACAGGCGCCCACAGATCGTGTATGGATGAAGAGTGTTGTATACGAGCGAGTGCTGGGCAACGTCGAGGCAGCGCTTGACCTTGTCCTCCAGGCACTCCAGCTGTTTCCTGCATCCCCGAAACTCTGGATGCTCAAGGGTCAGATCTATGAGGATCTAGGCAAGACTGGCCTGGCGAGAGAGGCCTATGCTACCGGTGTCAAGGCTGTGCCGAAGTCCGTACCCTTGTGGCTTCTGTATGCCAAGCTGGAGGAGGAAGCCGGCCTTGCTGTCAAGGCTCGATCTGTGCTTGACCGTGCTCGACTGGCAGTACCAAATAATGCGCTGTTGTGGCGTGAGTCAGTGCGACTTGAACGACGAGCAGGCAACATGGCACAAGCCAAGACGATGATGGCCAGAGCGCATCGAGAAGTTCCCAAGAGTGATATTCTCTGGGCAGAGCAGGTCTGGCATCTGGAAGCACGCACACAGCGCAAGGCCCGTATTCTTGAGGCTATTAAAACTGTGGATGGCAGCCCCGTCATCTTCGTTGTTGCGGCGCGCATTTTCTGGGGCGATCGCAAGTTAGAACAGGCGCAGAAGTGGTTTGAAAAGGCTATTGTGCGGGATAGCGACTATGGAGACGCATGGGCTTGGTACTACCGGTTCCTGTGCCAGCACGATACAGAGGAGAAGCGAGCTGATGTTGTGACCAAGTGCGTGCTCAATGAGCCTCGACATGGCGACATGTGGCCAGCGGTCGCAAAGAAGCCTGCGAATGCTGGGAAGAGCTGTGAAGAGATTCTGAAGCTGGTTGCTGAAGAGTTGGAGCAATAAGCTTGCTGATAGTAGCAGGGCAGCAACTGGTGATGTCCAGAAGATGTATTGTTAAACGGTCCGGAGTTTAGGTGTTTGGCTATATGATACTAATGAGCTTTAGACGGGATTACAAAATGGTACCTAGTTAAGGCCTAGCTACAAAAAACATCATCCAATATTATATTTGAGTGTTCTAAAGAACATCGCTGTACAAAGACTCGTCTTGATTATTTGTTGACCGTGATTTCATTGCTTTTATACTATTGAATTACATTGTATGCAGAGAGACCCAGAGCTATCGCACGGCCAGTCTCATGCTGCTGAGCCATGCATTACTACTATTCGCCCGCTCAAACCCAAAACGGTACTGTAGGCGCCGACCTTGATTATATAAATAATACAGTTGCTTTCCTGTTTTTATTTGTCGACAAATCGTTTATTTGCCGCCGCCGAACCAGCTTGAGATGCCGCCCTTGGCCTTGGCAGCTTCGGCCTCGACGCGGTTGTCAAACTTGTCGACGACTCTCATGGCCTCGGCCTTTGCGTCCTTGGCAACAGCCTCGACGTTGCTCTTGATAACGCCAGCCTGACGGTCGGCTGCAGCGGTCTATGATATGGGTTAGCGATCAAGTTGGGGGTAAGTTAAGCTTGGCAGGGGGACGTACAACTTGGTCAATCTTTTGACCAGTGGCAGCACCAGCACCCCTCAGCTCGCCCTCGACATTGGCGGTGCGACCAGGGAGGTGGCTCTTGACATCGGCAGCAGCGCTGTGGGCGTCACCTAATGGGAATGTTAGCAAATGGATTGAATATTGGCATAGTGGCTGTTTGCGCTTACTCTCAAACTTCTTCTCAGCAGCTCGGGGGTTGCCTCCAGCGGCGTAAAGGTAGTATCCGATACCGGCAGCGGCACCGCCACCGAGGATAAGAGGCATGCGAGACTTAGACATGTTGATTGTGTTGTTATGTAGGGTTTTTTGTTTGTTTGTGGTGATGAGTAGAGGAAGGTGTGGAAAGAGTTGAGTATGGAGTAACAGTTGAAGAGATGATGGATGGTTGGGGGTATTTATTATGACAAGCTCTCTCTGTCCTCGGAGCTACCTCATAAGAGCTTTCCTTCCTCAAGCCATAATTGGCCTTGTTTTATCCCGGTTGTCATCCCGTCACGCCCCTCTTCTTTGGCCAGAATTCCATGTGCTCATGCGAATGATGATAAAAAGGTTGGTTGCAAGTACATGACGTAACAAGGCGGGGAGACAAGATGATGGCACTGAATGCGGATACATTCGCTACCTAGTAGGTACTGTAGATACTTACCGCTGTAGACTACTTACTACCACGATCTATAAAGGTCTATGAGACGGAACTTGAATTGGCAAATGGTTGTTATTCATGCTATATACAGTCATGACCCTATGTGCTATAGGTACCTAGGTAGGTAACCAACCTTGAGGTAAGAAATAGCATGATGATCATTTGTTAGTACATTGGCCTAGGAAACCGATAATCTCAGCGGGTAATCAAACCCTATTCAGACAAAATCCCAAATTCTCTCAATGTCGTAATATGATTCAAACTGTCATGAAAAAGGACTGGATCTAGATTCATCGTTAAGCAGGTCTACTTGCACTAATGTACCTTGACTAACACTGAATGAGCCGCGCTGCAGCTCACGATTTGCTCCAGGGAACGCCCCCACTTGGAGAAGGGAAGTACCCGCTGAAAAGCGGCATTACATCATTGAACTCGGCCTCCCAGCTCCCTCCATGGTTCAAGCTTGTCACCTTTACTTTATCCATGAAGATCATGAAACTTTTCTTCGATTGAGTGCGAACTAGAAGAGAACTTCACTAGTAGCCGTTCACCCTTATTCTCAACACCTATATTTACCTGTGCTCACAATTACAGCGCGATTAGCTTGCCATGCGGCCTCCAACGTAAAATACTTATCATTGTGATCAGCAAAGCGTCAGTATTTATTTATTGCGGAATAAGCCTGCTTCAGCTGAACGCCCCGCCACAATAGGCATCGCCCAAATCAAGTTGGAGCCCCTAACAGTAGCGCCTACCCCAAGTTCAAGTTCACGACGCCAGCCGTCCAAAACATCGCTCGCTCCTGGCCTACTTTTTGACTCTTGATTTTTCTATCTCTTATCCATTGATTTAACGTCCTACCTGAAGTCGAGGTGACATTGTTGATCTCGTAGTGTCGTGTCTTGTCTCTATATCGAGCCTCCTGCTCACCCTCCCTTGTTTCAAACATCATACGTACCGTGTTTTCGCGCCATCATTGACCACCTACATAAAGAGAACGTTTCTCCGTTGCAGGGCCATCAGCCCTTGGCCATCAAAAGCCATACACAGCTACAATGCTGAGAGTCAAGAGCTCGCGCCGTCCCGCGGTACTCAAGCCTACCGATTACGACCACGAGATTGCCCTGGTCGACCACGATGCCGCTGTGACTCCAACAGGGTCAGTTACACCGGAGCCCAATGACATAGCAAGATACTCAACAACCTCAAGGTTACTGGGCGTACACGAGGAAGAGGAAGAGGGCCAAGAACAAGATCGCAATGGGCAAAACAGAGAGTATCAGGACAACTCAAATAAGAAGTCCAACGATGCTCCAGCCAACGGGCATGACGACTCGCATACTGAGGACGGCAACGAGGTCCACCCATCACCAAATCAGGTCGAGGGCGAACAAGGCTTACCGCCACAAACGAGGCCATCAATTGAGGTCCAAGGTCAGTAGGAACCGACCCACCATGTTACAAACTCTCCTAATAGTACTAGAGCCTACACCTGATGCTTTCCACGGAGACCATCCCCAGGTGAAACCGAGAAAACCTCGCGTCAAGCGCGAGACTGCCATAGATATTCTGTACGAGAACGAACGAGGAGGCTTTCTTTGCGGCATTCCTTTGTTTTCTTCACAAGCCTTGGGAGGCCTTGATCCGCCTGCCTGGAGTAAGCTGTTCAATCCACAACTCATCATATGGGCAACCGGCTAACATTCTTGTTCCTAGCCAATGCTTATCACAAAGCATCGCCAAGCAATATACACAATGCGCAAGTGCCCGACCCTTCCTGGGAATGGGCGTGGCCAGAGTGGCGCATCAACCACCAAGATGGTGTCGATGAACATGGCTGGGAGTATTCGTTTTACTTCTCAAAAAAGTTCTCGTGGCACAGCGGAAAGTGGTGGAACTCATTCGTTAGGAGACGCGCCTGGACTCGGAAGAGGATACGAAAGAGAGACGAGGATGTTTCGGCCGATCCACACATGCTCAACACTGGCTACTTTACGGTTCAGTCTGCATCACACAAATCGCGGTTATCACATGCAAGCATGACCAGCAGCCGACTCAGCCAGTCTAGTATGAGTCAAATAACCGCTGGTGATGGAGACGAGAAACCTCCCGAGATCGATAACGTGGAGGACCTTATACATGCACTGCGGCAAGCAAGGATAGACCGCGAAAAGCTTGACGCCGTCAACAACTATATGGAACACGCAGAGGACCTTCATAATCTCCAGCACGAGATGCATGAGATTATGTCTCTCTTCGTCTTTCAACAATCACGCCGGATATTACTGAGCAGGTTGATGGAGATCCATGACGAAACCACGGCGCAAGTAAAGCAGACAAACACCACTGAGCTTCGAGAACGAAACCAAGCTTTGAAAGATGCCATACATCACGCCGATGAAGAAGTTAGAAAATTGGCCTACTGGAGCGATGTCAAACAAATGGCTGAGAACGGCGAGGCAAAAGAGGCCGTCAAGGGGGACAAGGGATGGGATGAAAGCTGGGAGGGCGTGGATCAGAGTGGCGGCGCCCACCCGTTGCGGGACAAGACTGCGGTCAACGGTACGAAACCGACGGCGGATACATGAGCAAAGAATTTTGTCAAGACTGGGTTTGTGTTAATGGGTGATGTAAAACCATGGGTGAAGAAATATGGGCGTCGGAAGCGAGAGATAAGGCGTCATTTGGCATAGGCTTTTCGGGCAGTTCTGTCGATAACAACAAGCAGTTTCATAGGTACTTATAGTACTGCCCTTCAATAATACACATATACGACTCTTGAGAAGGTCGGTAGTATTTCCATACTACCGACTTAACAGTCTTTGGGGACACACGTGACCCGTCTGACATCGCGGGTATCTTTATCGCGATAACACCCGCCCGCGCCAATCTTTTTTCCGCCATGCCACCTTGGGAATTAAATGTTCGGCCCCAAGGACCCAGCACAAGCAACATACTGCGGGCCTTTGTAACCTCATAGCGCTTTCGACGATGCGTGACTTATGATCAATGTCCCTGGGGATCAAATCAGTATGGAGGGCTCGGTCGCGATGCTCGGCCTTTACAGGACCTTTCCTGATTTCCAGGGCCCTAGTGCCCTCCCGGGTCCTGAATCCATATACAGCAATTCGATCTGAATCGACTGCAGCGCAAACGAAAGGCACAAGCTCGACCGGGTCCTCGGAGACAGCTCTCGTTTCGGTATCCAATAGATCATACATGAGCATAGAAGTGAGAAAGAAACAGCCCGAGCAAGTTATCGCCAGCCTCGACAATCCCCCCGATTCTCGAAACCGAGTCTTTAAAGATGCCTTCAAAATCGATGCGCCTAAACTGGCAGAAGACAAGGATGCTATGAGAGCCTTCAAAGCTCTCATTGCAAAACCACTTCAGTACCCGAACGAATTGGCGACAAAGGCGAGTTTGGAGGAGCATTTGCGAGACAAACGACGCCAAGCTGGTCTTAGTATTGTTTGGAGTCACTTCAACAAGAAGATTCGGGACTGGACGGAGTGCTTCAACCTCATGAAGCGTATAACCCCTCGATGGAGCGAGAGGGCCAACATGTCGGCCGTGAGAATCGTCCTGCCGAAATCGTGGGACATCGAGGTCAACAACCAGAATCTGGAATATGTCGACTCTGCGACGGGTGTTCTTCGAAAGCTACGAGCAGCAGTGGATAGGAATCCTTCTGCGATTGTGCTGCGTGGACAGAGCAAGATCCTGGTCAAAGTGGCTGACGAAATTGTTCGGTACTGTAAAGAAGCTGAAATCTACGAATTGGGAGAAGTTGCGACATCGGATTACAGGACGAGGCAGTTGTGGCCAACTATTGAGAATGCACCCAACGGAGGCGCCTCACTCCCCGAAGACCACCATGATGAAATCTGGGTGCACAAGGAGTATCAACAGCACTTTATTACGGTGCCATATGAAAAGATCCCTCGGCCTGCGGTGTGGTCACACGACAATTTCGAGCAATACATCGCCACGTTATGCTACGGGAAAATACCTTCACATCTGGCAATTCCCTTTTATGGCGAGCGGCGGACAAACGGAAGATTCATTGATACCGATGGTATCAGAATCAAACTCGTTGTCGATGCTTTTCAAGACCCTACAGCCAAACCATTCATCACAGCCCCTGTCCTGAAGATGGCCATATCAATGATGGCCTTCCGAGGCGGTCATCGTGCCTCGGCTAGCCACCTTGTGCAGTTGGGCGAGGAATGGGGTACGCCAATGGATACTGATATCTACAACATTATGCTTGAAGGTTATGTCCACAAGCGCGACATTGGTTTCTTCTACGGGTTCCTTCGAAGAATGCAGGCACGATACCACCATCCCAACATCCGGACATGGTTGCTCTTCCTTCAACTTGTCAAGGGAGAGGACGAACGGAGGCAGGTTATTGTGGCCATGTACCAGCTAGGAATGTTCAATCATGTGGCTACGCGCCGCGGTATTGCCGACGTCATGGCTCCTATGGACGCACACGCTGCCTTGAAGGCTGGAACTCCTTTGAAGACCTTCTTGGCCGAACAGAACGAGCGCTATCTCAAGGGCTGGCTGGCCATCGATGGTCTCAACGGCATCATCACTGAGTTTCTCCGCTTTCACCGTCCAGAGGACCCTCGAATTGAAGACTGCAAGACTTTGATAGATATGCACATCAACTCAGGTCAACGACTTGAGCTGAAAACTATCAACATTTTTATTAGGCATGCTGCTCTGACTCGAGATTGGGATACCGCTTTCTGGGCACTAAGCCTGTTCAAGGATGCGGGCTGCGAGCCTGACCAGGAAACCTACGCTGGTCTCATGTCCCTCTCTATTCAGACGCGCTCACCACATGCTCTCGGAACCGTCTACTTCTATGGAGTTCTCCACCGCAAGCTCAAGAAAGCTTCGCGGCAGATGCTCAGTAAAATACTTCTTCGCACACACCCTGACCAATTTTGGAAAAAGGCCCAGCACCAGCCGGGCATCTTTCCCAGGCAGGCCATCCCTGAGCTTCATTACAGGAAGATTTCCAATATCCGATCCGTCATGTCCCGCGTCGAGCGTGTCATTCTAGATAAATGGGCAGGCTACGTACCAGCTAAATCTCTCGAGCGTTCCCTCGAACTCGCCTATTGCTCCAACGATCAGCCTATGCATACCCAGATCTCGAGCGGCCAGTCGATTAAAGTGCAGGACCTCATTGTCAAGCTTCGCAGGGTGGATGGGCAACCAGGCAATATCAATGTGCGTCTCAAGGGTCGTTTTGACCCTGCGCGCATGATTGAGAACTGGAGAACGTTGGAAGCAGAGCCAGAAGAACTTAATCAAAATATTGATTCAGACGAGCCTGACAGTTGGCCTGACCCCGAAACACCAAAGAGCTTACCGGAAGGCCACGAAGCGGACCTTGAGCATGGAGGCGATGTACAGGAGGGTCTTTCAGGGGTTGAAGGTTCAAACTCTTCCTCGAAGGAACATTTGAAAGAGCTCGATTCGAAAGTCGCGGAAGATGGAGCGAAGAACAAGACATAAATTCCACCGACTACTTTTATTGCAGAGCATAAGAATACCCGGCTCTCGCATACATGTATACACACAATTCCTGTATCAACCATCTGTATATCACTTCTACTCCTACTTCTAGTATATAACTCGTCACATTGGCGTTGTAAAAACACAAAGGAGCAGGCATATCATGTACAATAGCAAATCAGCATTATAGAAGAGACCATGGCGCATGAGGACTTGACAAAATAAAAACAAATCATTTCGAAGAGTTGAAAAGGATTACCGATTTAAACCTGGAGCAT
This sequence comes from Fusarium nodosum, assembly GCA_014898975.1. NCBI lineage: Eukaryota > Fungi > Ascomycota > Sordariomycetes > Hypocreales > Nectriaceae > Fusarium > Fusarium nodosum. The sequence continues at coordinate 122,350 of JAAVUE010000200.1, read as the reverse complement.
TACTCCACTTGGTTATATCGGCATGTATTCTCACCTGTTGTTTACATGAGAACCTTGGTATCAAGCAAAAACGACCTACCGTGAGTACCACATCAAAACACCTCCCCCGGCTCACGCAAAGCCCCCAGATCAGTTAGGTAAAGAACAAATGAGCCGTCAGTTAGTCTCCTGTATATGCTACACTGCCTCGTGAATCTCTCTAAGACGATCCAACCGCACTCGAGCACATTTTGCTTGTGCTGTGGACAAAGGAAAGTTGGCATCCAAACAGAGTATCGGAATAAGATGATCTCATAAGCAGGTGGACGACGTGAAGAAAATGGGAATCCCAGGCGTAAAACATCAAAAAGGGCTTCTCTCGCTCTTCGTTCTTTCTTTCTTTCTTTCTTTCTTTCTTTCTTTCTTGCTCGCTTATATCCACATCCCGCTCTGCCATGGCATCCTCCCCAACTTTCACAATTCTTCTTATGCGCCTGGTCATGTCGACGAAGAACGCACGATCCAGATTTGACACCAATACACGGACAAGTTAAGATGCAAGACTTGACATGAGAATACCGACAACACCATTCGTCCCGCGCAATTGACACCTTCTTCTTGCCCTATATCAAGGTCCGAGAAACATGATCGGAGGTGCAGAAGTGACAGACGCCTGGGTTGAATTCGGATCCGTAGCCCCTTATACCCATATAACCACCTATTCCTTCTTCACCTCGGTCTTTACGTCCTTATCGGTATCGGCGGGTTTCGTGTCGGCGGAAGCGTTCTCGGCCGCACCGGGGGCGGCTACAGGAGCGGTGTCTTTCTCGGCAGACTTCGGGTTCTTGGAGACCTGGCTGGCGAGGTCTTTGTCTTCGTCGGCGTTGTCAAACATCTCTGTATCATCTGAATCCGTAAGAACCTCAGTGCCATCGCCGAGGAAAATGATCCGGCCTCGGTACCCACCAACTCCAAAACTTCGTCCCTTGTTTTCAGGATCCATCTCATAACCACTGTCGCTATCCTCGAAATTGTGGTGGACACCAGGTCCTCGGAATTCGGCTGTCGAGGGATCCGGTCAGTTTTTTGCCTCGATCTTTCAATTTGAGCTTATGGGATTGGGATCGTTCGTACCGTACTCAGGGGGAGCACATGGGCCGTCGCCGTTAGCGACTCGGCGGGCGATCTCCTCGTACCACTCATCCTTGGACTTTCCGTTGAGGAAGCCAATGATGCACATGGTCATGTTGTCGCAACCGACGCCACCGGTCTCAGAGTTGGAGGCCAGGCAGTTGTCCATCATGTTCTCGCAAATCTTTTCGAGTTCCTGCTTGGCAGCGATGCCTCGTCGAACGAACTCAACCACGGCTTGGGAGGATTGGCAGTCCCAGATACCTACGCTAGTGAGTATCGTTATTCTTTTACCACCCGAGTCGGCTTTTCTTACCGTCGCAAGCAAGGACAAGGAACTCGTCCTCGTCTGTGAGATCATGTTGCTCTACATCGGGATAGGCAGTGACAATCTGGTTTTCAGGAGATAGTTCAGCGCTCTTCTTGAATTCAAAGTCACCAATAGCACGTGAGAGAGCAAGGTTGCCGTTCACTCGACCAAAGTCGACGAAACCACCGGCAGCTGTGATTCGGTTTTTCTCATCTGGTGTGAGATGTCAGTATTGTCGTTCGGCTTGCACCGGAGCGCCGGCTTTCGTGAAAAATACAACTGACTCTCGAGTTGGGGCTTGTGGTCCTGTGACAAAGGCTTGGCACGGCCCTTGATACCAAGTACACCTCTTGAGTCACCAGCGTTGGCCTGTGTCCTTAAGTCAGCTTCATGTCGAGATATCGCATCCCCTCCATTGATGAATTTAGGGGGCCAGCGCGGGCAAACGAGTCGATGGGCGAACTGACGACATAGAGTTTGTTGCCAGCAATCAAGCTAACACAGGCTGTACAACCAGAAACTTCTTCTTCGTACTTGGGGTCTAACGTCAATGAAGCACAACTCGTTAGCGTCTGTGGCTCCAGGGACACGGAGTCAAATTGGTCATAATCGAGCACCGAGTAGGGACGGAGGCTGGCGCATACCGTTGAGAATGGCGCGGTCTGTCGCAAGGAAACCGTCCTTCAAGCCCTGAGCATAGTCGCCCGACTTGAAAGTGTCCTGCTTGAAGATGATGTTGTGAATGTTTTGTCCAGTAAACAACGCCACCTTGTCACCACCGTGGCCGTCGAAGACACCAAAGAATGACAGCTTGCTGTCGTGAGTTTTGGCCGTGTCGAGGTCGAGGACTGTAGTGTGGGCATCCTCCATGCTGATACGCCAGCCCTGCATAGCCGATACACCGTAGATGAGACGCTCATCCTCACCCTTCTCCGAAGTCTGCGGGAAAAGAAAGAAGCGTTAGCACAACAAGATCTGACGACATGCCGTGCGGAAATATCGGAGAACAGGATAGAAATAGTGGCGCAGCAAAATGGTAGTTAGAAGAACAATAACAAGAATGGAACTGAGGCATCTGGTAATCGATTCCTGCGCCCGACGAGGCTGGCGATAAAAGCGCGGCTGGTGGGCTTGGAAACCAATATTGCGTGGGATCTGGAGCCAGATCCAGCGCTGCGTGAGGGGCTCATGACTGAGCAGGCCATGCCCCTCTCGCGCCAGGTCCCAGTATCGATTTCGATGGCCAAAAGAAGAGCAAGAAGACACGGGGAAGAAGCGCAGGAAAAATTGAGGCACAAAACGCACCTTCTCGACAACGGGCTCTGACAGTGTCTGACCCATGATTGTAAATTTGTTGTGGCCGGTTCGATCGAGAAAAAGCCTAGTGTTGCTGGGACGAGACAAGACAAGAGCGAGCGAGCGTTCAAGTGGAAGAGAGAGATGGGAGGAGAGGAGAGCGATCGACCGACGAGGGGTTGGTGGGGGGGAGAGGGTCGATAGCTAGAGAGGAGGGGGAGATGACGAGATAAGATCTCGACAGAGGATTTTGATTAACAAGTTCAAATATCGAGTATGAGTAGGTGAAAATGAAAATGTAATAACAGGCAGAGTAGAGTGAAGTTCAGGTAGACAGAAATATGAGTCGAGAACGATCTCGGAACCAGGGGAGCGCGGTCGAATGTGGATTCACGTTGTCTGTTGATGGAGAGCGGAAGAGGGAGATTTCGGCGTGCGAGAGTCTGGACTACTAAGATAGATGGCCTGTGTGGTTGGAGCTGTTCCCAGGTTTGTTAGGCAGTCCCCAGCTGCTTACGGCGGGGTGCTAGTGCTATAGCTAGCTGTAAGCCCACCAGGCTCTAGTGATGTTTGTCCTTGACCTCACAAACTCTCCAGGCAGTTACCAGCCTAACAATGAAGCCTCCGAGCACTGAAGTCGTAGGTACCTTAGCTACCTAAGAAGCGGGGCGAGTCAGTACGATTTACCCAATCATGTACTAAAGGCATAAACCTCGATTTTCTGACAAGACTCAATAACTAATCAATCTCTATTAAACTATCATACTGAACATTTCGTAGCTCAAATGATAGCTATTAATTGGTATGTGCCAATCATGGTGTTTTGAGCATCATGTCTTGTTTATCAGAGAGTCCGGCTACTTTGGTCCTAGTAGCGTTCTAATCCAAGGCAGGGGCAAATATAGGCACCATTTCTCGTACATCATCCTTTTGCTGTCTAGCCCCTGTAACCACAGGAATGAGAATGTCATTGGCAACGGCGTAGGTAGTCTATTGTTTTGGTACAAGTATCACGTCAATGGCTATGACGGCACTAAATCATCACTCTAGCGACACTCGACGGAGGTAAATTGAGCTGTATGTATTCAGTTTTACCTAGAACACAAAGAAAAAGTCAGCGGCTGGCGCCTAAAAAGTACAGTAACCACTCTGGATGGTTTTTTTTTCCCCTTCTTTTTTCCTTCGTCGTCACGCGTGGAAAAAATAATTATCGTTCTTGCCACCTCTAGCCGCGTGCTGCTGGGTTAGGTTTGATCTCATTACTGTGCCACACTACCTGCCTGCCTGCCCTAGGAGGAGTTGAGTGGTTGTGTGCTGAATTTTGCCTGTTCAGGACCTATCTAATTTGCCCGATACTACCTACACAAAAGCCTCAAGCCAGATCAGGTCGCGTGAGTGCCCTTACGATGACGGTCCGGTCCGTTTCCAAGAAATTCAATCCACCATCCGTGCGTGCCTTACTACTCTGTACCTAGACCCCAGATAGATAAAACAGAAACAGAAACAAAATCTGTGGCTACGGTTGTGGCTATTGGATAATATTTACCCAGCATCCATTGACCCGAGGCTCATGATGCTATTCTGCATGTCCTTCCTGGCATAATTGCACACGTAAGCATCTAACAAAACCTATACATTTGAGCAAATCTCTCTGGATAAAGGCAGTAAAACCGAAGTGTCTAATAGGAAACGACCCCTTACAAATAAATAAATACATGGTCGACGAGACACTCCGCCCTTGAAGCATCAGAAATAGTTCTGCTTGAACCACGTTTACCCTATAGACACAACACTGACATCTGACTGCCGAACAGGTCAATCGCTGCAGCAGAGAAGCTAAAACTGCAAGAAGAGCATATATTCGAAATTCTATCCAAGATAATATATCTCCGCCCGGGGGTATATTTCCCGTATTGAAATGCAGTCAAAAGGAATGTTAATGTAACTGACTGGCACTCTATGGTGTATCGGATATCACTACATTGATCATTTCCTATAATAAACATGTCCAAGAAAACGTCTTCCACCTTATATACTGATAGAAAAGTACCGAGGGCTGGGTATCTGATGCTTTAATTCACTCCTCGATCAACGATTTAACCTCCCCCACTCAGAGAAAGGCGTAGCTCCCTCCATCTGACTTCCTTCCCGAATCTTCTCGCCTCCAATTCATCGATGAGCTTCCACCTGGTCTGATATCCCGACTGACTGGTACAGCGAGCGGGTCAACGCTCAGACGAGACATCTTGCTCATGGAATGGCCTAAACCTTGCCGTAGTGATGCTAGCGAATCCTTGATACTGTTTGGTCCATCACCCCATTGGCTTGGAGATATCAGCTCTGAGCTTGCCCGCTGTCCAGGCTGTGCACCATCGCGGGTCGTACTCATTGCTGTGCTTGGTCGAAGTGGATGGAATGGTGACTCATCCACAAGCTGATGATATGACATGTTTGTCGTGTCGCCTTGTGCATCGTACACTCGCCAATTCTCCCTTGATCCAAACGAGGGATCCGTGAAAAGCCCTCCTGGAATATCCAAGTCGTACCACGCCCTGCTACTTGGCCGGCTACCTTCACCAAGAAGCTGTTGGCTCGATAGACGTACTAATTCCGGTCTTCTTAGTATTGGCATACTTTGAGCGGCCTCTATTGATGGGCCTTCGCCTTCGGCGGTTGCAGTATTGAATCTTGAACCTGGCGCATGTGCTGAGAACCCACCAGTCAAAAGCCGTGGGCTTGATTGATGGGACGATGCAAACGCTAAAGAGCTGTCATTGGCACTTGTATAGTATTCGGAGCCCTGCTGAAAGACTGCTCTTTGCGAGTGAATGCTGGGATAATCATTGAGAGACGGGACTGTTGGATCGACATCTCTCCTGAACGACCTTGCTCTTGCATCAGATAGAAGCGCCGGTGGCGGTATTAGCTGGTCAGTTGACTCTGATAAATTTGAATTTGACCGTCGACTCCTGAATGATGCGCGGCTTTGTCGCCCTGCTGTCATTGCTGGTTCTTCAACTGTTACCCAAGATCGTCTACCATCGTCACTGTTCGATATGCTGTTGGTCCAGGAGAAGCTGGTATTGGAGTCTTCTCCAAAGAACATTGGAGGAACCTGCGGTGTTACCATGAACCCCAGTGTTGGAGATATCATGACCAGAGTCCCCGAGTCCACCTTGGAATGTGGAGTATGCAATGGCTGGCGCAGCTGCTGCTCTGTACCTCCTATACTCGAAACCTTGTTGGTTTCCTGCATGGCAGCTGCGCCCCCGTTGACGCGGAGGCTTTCAAGGACGGGCCCTGAGATTTTTTTGCGGAGTTTGGAGGAAAGATATGTCTGTTGTTTTCGGCGGCGACGGAGGAGGCAGCAGATGAGAAGCATGGATAGAAACACCACGACCAAAAGAGGGAGAAGAATTGCGAGGAGGAGAGTACCCGTTGTCAACCCTCCATCAGAATCTGCCAGCTGTACACCAGGACCGGAAGAAGTCTCAGTGGGAGCAACGGATGTAGACGTGCTCGAGGATGTCGACGAAGTGCGCGATCCAGTTGTTGATGAGGATGTAGCCTCAGATTGTAGAACGTTCACTTCCAGAACTTCCGTGTCTGAATCATCCGAAGTTTTCGACGTGGCTTTCACGGAAATCTTGAAATCTTGTGACGCAGATATAGGGGTTTTGCCTGTGATATTGAATCCATTCAGCTTGAGCCAGTCTTTTCTTGGTGTAATTGAAATGTCAAGATCGATATCTTCTGGATCCCAAAAATAAGGCTCCAAGTCGATATTGACATCTTTCCCAGCCTCAATCTCGATACTGTCGAAAGTTGAGCGAAACAGGGCGGTGGAAACATTGACAGTGGCGTATATGTTGAGCGTGTCCTGGTATGAATCGCGCATTGTGATGGTGAAATTGGTTGAATGGTCACTCTTTCCCGGTGTGCCCTCAATATCCCACGTGTTCTCATCCAGAGATAACCATTTAGGTAAACCGTCTGTTGAGATCTCGATATTTTCTATATCGATTGGTTTGTTGTCGAGTTTGATATTGTCCGCCAGTCCACGATACACAAGCTTATTTCCTCGTGTGGTGTTCATAGCGATGATCGGGTCGTCTGAGCTGAGTCTATGCCTACCCACAACAACAGAGAATGCAACTGATACTGCCGAGAACCCCACAATGTCCGATGCAACAAGTTCGAAGTCAAAGGCTTGAGGATGCTGTATAAGCGACTCGGGAGAAGGAGTTTGTCCGCTGAATGTTAAGGAATTGGCGTCAAACCTCATCCAGGCCGGCAGGGGGCTGCCATCACCCGACGTTGCATAGTAATTGATCATATTAGGCTGATGGTCAAACGTTTCAGAATCAAAAGTGAAGCTGATGTCGGTGGAAGGATACGACGTCAGTGATGATGGGGGTGAGTAATCACCGAAGCCCTCGATCTGTTCTAATAGTGGTATTCTAATGGACGGGCTTTTGTTTCTCGAGATGACTAGAGTCGAACTGAGAGTCGTCGAACCTGAATCGTCTCTAGCAATTACTTCAATCGTTTGGCCCACCACATCGCCGCTCGGGATAGTTTTGTTGGTTGGTATACCGTAAAGTCGGCGACTCTTGCTGTCTATAGAGAGCCATTCTGGCGCATTGCCGAGCGAGTATGAGATATTCGAGCCTGATCGGAATGTATACTGAGAAAAAGTGTAAGAGAAAGGCTCGTCCACTCGAGCTACTGGAGGTAGCTGGGAATTGATTGGGTAGTTAATCGTTGGCTGAGAGTTTGTGAAACGAACAATGCTAAGAAGAAGCATAGCAATTGTGAAGATCATCGTGACATGACAATGCACCTCTCAGTGCCGGATCATGAATACGGTCAGTATGAAACGCCATGCAGGAGAAAAGAGACGTGCTGGATATGGGCGGAAGGATGAGAGAAGAAGAGGAGGAATCAGGAAGGTCGGGACATTGATCAGTCGTGCGAAGGCATATTGGTAGTGGCATCTTGATGGCTGGTAGAATAAAGACTTGAATTCAAGGAATACTACACCCTTCATTCCCGTATAGTTTTACCCATGGCCCATTCTGGGCCACGGGAGAAAATTGGCGGTGTTAGTCAAAAAAGGGAACTATGCCTAGGTCCGTTTATCCATTGCAAGAAGAGGCAAGATGTCTCAGCTTGAAGCTACCCGTGAAGAAGAGACATCGACATGTGGCGAGCGTTATCAAAATAGTAGCAGTGTTCCTGTCCCAGGCTGGTAAAGCCGTGGTCGCATTCCTTCGCAAGGCCTGCGGATACAGAGGCGTGGGCGAGACATTCAAAACCACCCAGCCTATCACAATTCATTCAATAGGGTGATCTTGAGGGATGATATATCGAAATGCCCGCCAAGGTCTAATAGTCGGGGAGGGAGAGCCAATAATTGGTAACGGTAGTGTTGCTTTAAACACAAATAGTGTCTACAAAGTCGTAGATGGTCCCTTGAATCCCGTGAAATTCAACAAGGGCGTTGAGCTCCAATGATTTGTTCGTAGGCTTGAGATAGTCGAGAACTACTCAATACTCTTCTGCCTAGCTCACTCACTTAAGTGGAAGGGTATGTGTGAACCAATAGTAAGTCGGTCCTATTCGCGCAAGGGCGGGATAGGCAACTGTTGTGTGGAGGAGCCCTTGTCGAGATATAGTGTACGACTGCTCAGCTCAGTATTCTGTCCGAGTTAACTAATTGTCACTGCAAGTCCCACAATGGTTTGACGGGCCAATCGCTCGAATATCTCAATGACTCTTCAAAACGGAGGGTAAGACGCACTTTGATCGACGGCGGTTAAATTTTTTTTTTAAAAAAGGGTCGGGTCCATTTGAGTCTGGATCGCACACGCATGCAAGTGAAAAACACAAACACACAAGTAATCGGCCCAAGTTGAAGAGGAGTAAAAGAGGAGTGGCCAAACAGGAGGCGATACAATAGGTGGAAGATGGTGAATAAAAAGAGGATGATAGAAAGTTAATGAAAACCTGTCTCAATCTAGATTAGCAGGCTCAAGCGGGCAGAAAGGTAAGGCAAGTGCTTTCAATAAGGGCAGAGGGTAGAGGGCAGGAGCGAAGCCATTCATAGGACGTTTAACGTTACTCCTTCCATTTTCACTTCCACTTGACTTCAATCACCTCGACTCATTTTCAGGGCAGCACTTCTCCCACTCCACCGCATCCCTCAAGAACCACCCCTCCCTTACTTAGTTTGTGAGGAAGTGCTAGTCGCGATAGCACCAAATATTGTATATCGTCAATTTTCTTCCTGCCCAACACCGAAGAACACAAACAGGAGGCAATAAAAGACCTCCATCATGAGTAGTCCACCATCATCTCCCTTGATGGACCCTGTCACCATCAGCGAGGATATCGCTCCATTGCCATCCTTCAAGGCCAGTGGCGTTGCGGATGTTGATTTCGACGGTGTTCTTTCCAAACCTCTCAAGGTGCACGAAGATGTACGATCTGGTTGCGGTGGCCAGACGTGGCCAGCAGGAATGCTTCTCGGCAAGCATATGCTGCGTTACCACAAAGACCGACTTGCTGACGCTCAAATGTGAGTTTGAATTCCTTCCCCAACATGCTATGCCATACCATGCCGCACGCACGCACGTGACTTGTATCAAATAGAGAGAGCCTTTATCTCTGTTTGCACAGATAGCGCATTAGTATCATCAAAAACAGAACGAACTTGCTGATTTATCGGTCACAGATTGGAACTCGGAGCTGGAGGCGGTCTTATAGGACTTGCCATTGCCCTGGAATGCTCGCTTCGAAATCCGCTGCTGGTGACAGACCAGCTGGAGATGTACGAGCTGATGCAGCATAACATCGAGCTAAATAACTTACAAGACAAGGCGAAAGCCATGGTACTTAACTGGTACGTATTACCCAATATGTTGTTATGCATGACTTCCTATTCGATGGAAACAGCGAATGGCGGATCGACTTGCTGACAATGGGCCTGACTATGTAGGGGAGAGGATTTGCCAGCAGCTGTACTGGAGCAAAAACCAGACGTGATCCTAGCTGGCGAATGCGTCTATTTCGAACCAGCATTTCCGCTCCTGATGTCTACACTCAAGGCTTTACTGGAGCTTAACCCTAACGCTGTTGTGTATTTCTGTTTCAAGAAGAGGAGACGAGCTGATATGAACTTTGTCAAGATGGCAAAGAAAGCTTTCAAGGTGGAAGAGATCTTCGACGAGGACCGACCCGTCTTTCAGCGCCAGGGTCTTTTCCTTTTCTCTTTTACCAGCCGCCCAAGTCAAACCAAAGCCACCAAAAGCCAAAGTGAACCTCGGTCTGTCAAATGATGATGGTGTGTCAAAGAGTGCCTTGTTCTGGCAGCATGGTGCTTTGTTGGCATACACTTAGAAACTGTGCGCACATGTTGAGCCCCAGTATGCAAACCCGATTGGTTCCCTGGACATAAAAAGACAATGCTACTGGGAGGGTACTAAAGAAGACTACGAGGTAGTGGTGCTGGGGTTCCTCGACGTCTCAAGCCATTTGTCTTTCTGAGGCATATGTTGCTTATATTTGAGCTGGGGAGTGATATGTGGGAAAGCTACATGGGTTCCCCATAAGTGTTGACTATTATTCCACTGAGGTTGAGAGATTGAGAATTGTGAAAGACTGGAAGAGATGCAGAGTGCCCACTCGGACCTGCTTGTTCTTTGCGGGACCTGCGTCTCTACCTAACCTATCGTCTTAGACATAACACACTGTGGTCGGCTTGACCGATGATTTTGCCTTGTCAAGAAGCAAGGTCTCGACAAGCGACAGTGGGAGCGAACAGAGCGCTTGTAGAGATGGGCTAGGGATTTATGAACGCCGGGAATTTTCATGCACACCGCAATACTTTGGATCACATCACATTAGCATGAGAATATGTCAACATAGACAACGAAGCAAAGAGAAGAAAGAAGTTGACGCCTGAGTCGCGAAGTGTTCACGTCACGCATGCATTGGCGCCAAACATTATGCCGAAGGACCAACGAGAGAAGGCAACAAAGAAGAGATTTTCTCTCACCATGGTTCTTTTGTGTTTCTTTTTACTGCTCTTACTGCTTCCGCTGCTGCAAGCCATGAACCGTTGAGTGGTTTATTAGTGGATGAAGTGGCACTCAAGCTTACCATTGCCCTGAACCTGGGAAGAAATGGGTCTTGTTTCAACTTGGCGTATGGCTGCCTCCACACCTCCATGATGCACGTTGACTCGTCCGTCTGCTCGTTGAGTGTTTTCAAGCCTCTTAAGCCTCTGCGTTTCGGCCAAACACAGGGCGCCAACCGAGGGGACAACTCAGACATTGATTCTTTTCTCAGGAAGGAGTGTCACTGTCAGATGCTTACTCCTTGTTTTTCACGCTCCGCAGGACTCCCGCCTTGCCCCAGGTACATTGAGACTGCCATTGGTTGCCTCTCATTAGCCTGGCAAGATCTCACTCGGAAGCTGACGAACATTGCGACCCCTTGCATGTTAACCAATCGCGACAGCCCTGAGAGCAAACATGCCTTGAGTCGAACCACCGGGTACGTAGAGTTTGTGAGGGTCATAAAATCAAGTTAGTATTTGGATGCATACTTCGACAGCATGACTCTGGAAGTCGAGACTGCACTGTATACGGTTGACGCGCGGCTCAAGTTTTACATGCTTGGTTGAGTCGCCATCCACCTAACATGCTCGACAGATGCAGTGACCGACTGGAAATAGGCATTGACCTCAGAGGCTGGCCTGTCGGCAGGCTGGTAATGAAGTCTTCGTCACTATACGATAAAATGCTCCTTGAGGGTGCCACATCACCCCTGGTGAGCGACAAAGCTCAATTGTTCCTACCCCTTGCCCTCTCCGCAGGCCTCCCTCTGTTTTGACCATGTAGTGGATGGCTTTTTCTTACGTAGCTGTTAGGGTAGTCCGCTTGCATGGGTTCAGGGAAGTGTTTTATGGCTGTCTCCGGCAGATCCCAATGGCAGAGTCTGAGTGCTGGCAGGTTGCCACGTCCGTGCTGGTGGCCCGTTTCGTATCCGCCCACCACTTCGGAACAAGACCAGGCACGAGAAAATTGAAAGACAAGGGGCACTGTGAGAATGGTTGACTAGCCTTCTGGGTTGGAATTGGGTGGGTGGCTAGGTGGACAATCCCCGGGAGAGTGTGGGCGGTGGTAGGGTGGGTTTCCCTTTGGTGCATTGGAAGAGGAAAGAGAAAAAAACCACGCGTGGCTAGGCCCCCCCAAAAGCGGAACTTTCTCAGCTGCTGCTATGGTACCTTACCGGGGATGAATCCGGTACGACGCCGTCTGCACTGGTGTTGCTGACATTTGAGGTACCCTGGACTCACTGATGGTTGGTTGCTTGCGGATGCATGCATCGTTGGTAAAGGCTGGCACACCTTTAGTCTGGGTACCTGGCTAAGTGCAAGGTACAGGCTACTAGTCTAAAGCCAAGTCTTCTAAGAACTAGTCTAGCATGGTAGCATGGGAATCCGGCCCTGGCTTTTACGGCGAGGCGTAGCAGGTATTAAAAGAAGACTCAATTCCTCCCCTTGTTTCGTTTCTTTCACACAAGATCTCTTCGAGTTCATACATCATTCCTTCCCACCTGAGCACTGAGCCGGACTCTCTCTCTCAACGCACACACTCCCTACAAGACTTTCAACGTCTATTTATCCAGCTATCCTTTTTGAGCAGATTCATTCCTGTGGAAAAGAATCTCACTAGCCTTCCTTAACCAATCGCGTTGAGATACCCATTCGTCTATACAACAGACATACCACAGTTACAACCACTCCTTGGTTGACAAAACAGAACTCGAAACAAAACAAACAAACAAAACAAGCAAACAAAATGAAGTCTTTCACTCTTGCTTCTGCCTTCCTCGCCGCTGCGGCCGTTGCCCAGCCCCACGGCAGCCCTCATGGAAACCACCACCGCCGTCACCACCAGAACGATAAGCGTGATATCGTCACCGAGGTTGAGTGGGTGACTGAGGTTGAGTACGTTACCAAGATGGTCGATGCCACCACCACCGTCTGGGTCCGTCCCGAGGTCGCCACCTCCGCTCCCGCTGTTGAGGAGACCCCCGAGCCTGAGCCTGTCTCCGTCGCTCCTAAGAAGGAGAAGAAGCCTGCTCCTCCTCCCGCTCCTACCACCACCATGGTCACCAGCGTCTACACCCCCCCTCCTCCTCCTCCTGAGCCCACTACCGAGGCTGAGGTTGCTCCTGAGCCTACCTCTGAGGTTGTTGCTCCCGTCGAGACTACTCAGGCCCCTGCTCCCAAGCCTGTTGTCAAGGCACCTGTTATCAAGGCCCCCAAGAAGGAGCCTGAGCCTGAGCCTGAGCCTGAACCCTCGGCCGAAGCTGAGCCTGAGACCGAGGAGGCCCCCGCTGCCCCCGTTCAGCAGGAGAAGGTTGCTAAGCCTGCATCTGGCGGTGGCTCTGCCACCAAGTCCGGAGAGTTCACCTACTACGACATTGGTCAAGGTGCTTGTGGTGAGGACGACTCTGGCAAGGACGACTCTATCAGCATTGTCGCGCTCTCTCACCTTTTGATGGGCCCCTCCTCCAACGACAACCCCATGTGTGGCAAGACCATCACTATCAAGGCCAACGGCAAGACTGCTCAGGCTACTGTCAAGGACAAGTGCATGGGCTGTGGCATGAACGATATCGATGTCAGCCGCAAGGTCTACAACGAGATCTGGGGCAGCCTTGACTCTGGCCGCACCGAGGTTGAGTGGTGGTTCAACTAAGCGCAATGACAAGCATGCCATGATTTCTTGGATCATGAAAATACCACGAAGGATACCCTTTTCTTACGACTTGTTCTTTTCATGAAGCGGGAATCTCTTTCCACCCCCTGGAAGGCGCTGCTGGGGTGTACTACAACAAAAAAAGGGACTTTGGTATCTTAAGGAGCCTGGACCCGGAGATTCTGGATGGGGGGTGTTTTTTGGTTTCTTGAGGCGGAATCAGCTACGGTTGACATTCGTTGACTTCTATTGTACATAAATTTTGATATGCCGTTCGGATAGACAAACAACTATGAAACCCTTGAACAGGGGCTTTCACTTTTTGGATACATTACTTGGCGTTTTAAATTGCTCCCCCACATGTCGTGATGTCGCATTATCCGAGCTCACTGTCTAATCTTAGAGACAGATGAACAAAGCGAATGTTTAATTTAGAATCCTGGTTGTTGGTTGCTGAATCACGTAGTCGCTATACCCATGTAGTGTCTCCATTGCGGCGCCGACTTTAAATGAGCCTTATCCAGCAGGTGAAACTTGAACAATTAACGACCAACCAACGAAAATGGAGATCTTGATGCTCCTAATGAATATCCCTCGGACAATAAAATGACAGTTTAAACAACAGAGCAAGGACCCTTATAGAGTTCTACCAGATGGGATGACGATTAGCTAGAGTTCAGGCAGGGCCTAGCGACACAGACAAGTTTCCAGGGGTAATAAGAAACTAGGCTTTGAAGTAAGTAGTTAGTTGGACAAAGCCACTCCCTTTCAGCCAGGACTATTAGTTATTGCAAGCGCCAATTCAAGGGACAAGGCAACCAATAAGTGAAAGACATACAACGTAGGACAGACGAATAATTGTGATTTTGTCCTTGAAGAGGAGCAAGTGATTGGAAAAAGGGTACATACGGTTAGTCGAGAATCCTGTGCCCGACAGCGGCGTTCTGAATACGAACTATGAATACGGATACAAATAATAGGCGGCCTTGGCAGGCTCGGTAACTCCCTGCAAAACCCGCGCTTGGTGGTATTGCATGTCCATCTATGTTACAACAGCATTTCAGTGTTCACGTATTTTCCCATATCCCCTGTCAGAGGGACGATCAAAGCACAAGCAGAAGCACAGATGGTAACTCCTAGTCTTTAGTCATGAAATTAGCGGTATGTACTCCGTAGTGAGTGCACTCTCAAGCCGTTACAGCAGGTTCAGCAACTCCTCTACATAGCGACGTGTGTCAACGCCGATGCCTTGAGCGAGTTTGCCTGCGCCCTCAGTGGCGTCAGTACGGAAGCCGACGTGGTCACTTGCACGACGGATGAGGAATATCTCCTTGGCAACATCCGGGTGGCGTGAGTCAGGGCCAGAATACTTTCTCTCCTCTTCTTCAAGAGCGGCGTCGTGTTCCGTATCTGCACCAGCACCGCCTTCTTGGATGGTTGAGAGATTGCTATTTGTGGTAGCATCCTCCAGTCGGTCGAGCAGGCGAGTCCAGACGATCCACCATCCACGACTGGTCTTTTCAGTGCGCTCAAGAGCAGTTGAACGGGACCGAGTGCTGACATAAAGATTCACAAGGTGAAGATGAGTGTTGAGGGCATCAGAACGAGTCCAAGGTTCCGAATCATCATAAGTGTCGGGAATGTTGGGTATAGATGCGTGAATGGTTAATGAAACAGGGTCCCAGACAAGATCATAGATACTGTTGGTCAAGCTGTTGCTGCTAGAGCCATTGTCGAGGCCAGGTCGCTCGGGACGATACCTCGTTGAGAGGAGAAGAGGTTTGCGAAGAGGAGCCAGTTGATGATGTAGGGAGCGATATAAAGAATCCATGGCGAGGGAGTCAGTTCGCAGGTTGAAGAAAAACGTGAACATAAACGGCCGGTTGACATAGACAACAACGCGCAGTTTCATGGCCTTGTTGAGGTCGTGTGAATCGTAGCCGGGTATCATGTTCCCAACCACTTGAGATTGAATAAGAGCACTAGCAGGATGTTCAAAGTCACGCACTGTTACGGCCTCTGGTCTATCCACAGCCTCGCTCTCAAGCTCGATATTGACGGTTCGCAAGACAGTCCGGGAATTGTTTTCCCCGTCACCAGCATCATCAGAGCTTGCACTATCAGATCCGCTGTAGTCTTGGTCTATTTCACCCTTGAGCCCAATGAGATAATGACCAGCAGCCTCATACGAGGGTGTGCGTTCTGTCAAGTTCGGCCGAGTGGTTTTTGAGGTCTCTTGAGCAGGCTTGTCATCCTGCTTGGTGCTTTCTGGTTGATTAAGAGAAGTGTCACCACTAGCACCAACAGCTCCAGGCAAAGACCAATAAGTACCATATCCCAGTTTGAGATAGCTGACCATCTTATCCAATCTGCCATCTTCAGGCGATTGTTCTTGTGGTTGGTCTTTGCCAGCAGAATCATCTGCAGTCGCCTGCTCCGTCGAACTCTTGGCGGGCTCACTAACTGTTGTTGCCTGTGGTTGATCTTGGGTAGCTTGCTGTGATGCGCGATCTGCCGCCCTCTTTCTCTTTGCGCGCCGAACGGATGTTGGGCTCTCGATAATTCCATAAGCGTGATCACCCCAAGTATACAGGTCCTCCATCCAGTGTGTCACATCTCTCAGTGATTTTCTAGATATAGCACCTGTCCCCAAGAAAATGGCACCGTCATCGGGACCTGGTTCTCTCCCTGTTCCGAGCCACTGTTCGGGGTCACCGCAATGGTTGTTGGGAGGAGGCGAGTCAGGATTGTAGTCACCGAATTTGGAGACAACAAGATCGACAAGCCCTTCTATGTTCCCGACTAGTCCCTCAAGTACTGCTCGCTCACCACTGCCGCGATCTTCCTCTCCTACACCAACCCCCAGTTCGCCAGAGGATGCGATAGGAATGCCGCCAAAGATGTCGCGGGCCGGATTGCCATGCATCATGACGTTCCATGTGGAAAGGTACAGGTCCCAGTAACGGCTCAGTATTGTGATAAACTTGGTTCGCCTGTTGCGAACAAAGAGGGCGCTCAGTGAGGAGTCATGATGCATGAGGAAAATGCTATGGGCCCGCAGGAGGTCGCGTAACAAAAGACTCGCGGGTTTCATCTCGCGACTAGAGTATTCGTATCGTTCTTCGGCGGGCTCGCTCTTTTTCGTAGCGAGCCGAGGAGGGAGTGGTAGCTTGGTCAAGTCGATGCTCTAGTAATGCTGGTCATTAAAGTGTCAGATGAATGGGTTGTTCGTATATCTATCTTACTGCAAGAATCCACCATCCAGGTTCGAGTTCGTGAAGCACAACTCTTGACTTTTCAGTGTCGATAGTGTCTACGGTTGAACCGCTGGCGAAACCGCGACTGAAGCTGGCCATGCCTTGGGCAAGACCAATTTGTCGCAAACGTTCATTGCGTTCCTCGAGGGAGATATTCTGGGTGAGTTGATCACGAGTACGTCGGCGCTTGTTCTGGGAGGCCTGAGTGGTGACAGAGGCATAGTAAACAATTTGGTCTTCGATAGTCTCGTCAGTGTTGCCCAGGGTGGGGTTGAAGATGGCAAGAAAGCCGAGTTGAGCTGGCACAACTGTTCCGGGTGTTGAAGGAGCAGCCATTTTGAAAACCTTTGGGACGTCCCGTGTACTGTCGTTCTGTTTGGTTTGCGATGACCTTGAAGCCTTGACTATTTGTTTGCGTGTTGGGTTGCGCCGGACTCTTCTTATGCGACTAGTTCCGTCACTGTTAAATAATCCTGACGTCGATCGCCGATCGTAACGTAACGGTCTGCCTCCAATGAAGCTCCCAATATAGTCCCAGCGCCTCAAAATAACGGGCGCGGATAATGATACATGAAAAGTGTAAAGTTAAAGAGAAATGTTGGGGGAATTCAGGAAAGAGTGGAAGAAGAGAAAAGATATTGTCTCTCTTTTTTGTACGTAGGTAGGTAAAGAGAGAGATACAGCGAGACTCAGGCCTAGACCTCCAACAGATGCAGGTTATCCCCCGCCATGACAACCATTGGGCAAGTTTAACGTGTGCAAGTGGAACCGAAACTGTTGGAAAGTGAGATTACAACGATCGAGATTCGAAATCTCATTTCAATTTCAATTCGGCCGACCCGAGAAATTGGTACAAGGACGTGAGGTCATAGGTCATAACAGTCCAGTCAGTGCCTCCAAGGCGAATGTTGCAAGGGTTGGCATGCACTTGTAGCTGATCTCGATTCAACTGTGCAGAAGCATCGCCCCGCCATAATAGTCTCGACCTTGAATCACTTTAGATCAAGATGCAGAATTTGCTGTTTTCCGTCTGTGCCATGTTCCAGATTCATTCTATTCTTTCGACAATGCCGTAGTGCTAGAACAATACCCATCCATGAATTAAACTAGACCATCTTTTTTAACACCATGCTGTCCCCGGATTCATTTGCGAATAATAAGCGACCAACTGACCAATCAGCCAACTCCAAAAATCCAACTCACTCTTCATCCCCAGCCTAGAAAGGTACCTACCTAAGTAGCTAAGCAATTGACCTGTTGTCTATCTACCTATCCATCGATTCGTCTTTCTCGCCTCGCCCAAAGACAAACTGTCTTTTCTTGGCCATGGCATATGCCTCGCTCATGCGCTCCCGCTGATCTTTCAATACTTGCAACGGTGACCTTGTTTGCTCCTCTTCGGCTTCCATGCTGTCTGTTCTGGGAAACCCCCATCTCTTCCGCTCCCTTCTTTGGCTACGATCAAAGCTGGAAAACTCAGCCCATATGAAATATAGGATAAACGTAACAAGTGTCAACGGGATCGTGATAGCCCAGTACAGCCGGAACTGTGGCGTGGCCGGAATCCCAATGCCGTGTCCCTCGGTATCGTCCCAGTCGAACAGGTCAGTCGAGAAAAGCGCGGAAATAAAACTGCCTGGCAAGAAGAACATGGTGACAAAAGCCAATGTCTTCATAGAAGCAGCATCACGAAGAGTAGATATCGAGATGATTGAGTTGGATAGGCTGTAGTTTTCCGATATCAAGTTGTTCAGCTGATCATATTCTGTTAGCTTGTTGTTCTCCCAAATTTCATGACCAACATACTACATCAATCTGGATTTGCACCCTCTTCAATGTGTATTCGCGATCCATAGCCTGCATAGCGAGCCGTCTTTGGAGAACCCCGACATGGTGCTCCAAAAGCCTGTCTGCCACAGGCGCTGGATTTTCTCCCGTACGTAATTGTTCCTGGGCAAATTCGAGCAGTTTCTGCACCGTCTTATCTTTTCGCTCTGTACTCGCTAAGCGGACTGCAAATCCGCTCATCTGCGCACTGAGCGGGCCCAGCTCGCCGGCTGCGATATGTTTTCGTTTTGTCTTGAAATCAGAGTATCCTGTCCGTGCCTCTATCTGCTGAATTCCCGACTTCATATCGTTCTGTGTTATCTCGATTTCTCCGTGAAACATAAACGCAAACAGAAACGCAGGAAACAGTGCATGGCTTGCGGTGTTGAGCTGCCATCTGCTCCTGCTCTTGAGAAGCGTCTTCAAGCCTTCCTGCTCTTTATCGCCAGCTAGGATCACACCATAAGTGACACTAGGGCGCGAAGCTGGCGGCTTGAAGGAGGTACATGACCATATAGACGCAAGCTTGGGCGCGTAACAAAAACTGTAGGCTTGCTGTTTGGTATCAGGTTTGTCGACTTCAGGAAACGCAACAACACCAGCGACGCAACTCGAGAAGTAGCTATATGCGAGGCCAAGGCCGAACTTTTCCAATATTTGGTCCTTGGCATCTTCTGGTAGCTCAACGCGATTCTCGTCAAGAATGAATTTGGGCCAGACAAATCGGAGAATTAGCGACTCTGGACCTGTTGTTCCTTTTCTCGTTTCTGTGGTTAGCCATAACGCGACATCAGGTATAGTGACGATTCCTTCATGGTAGTCGATGATTCTGGTGGCATCGTTGCACCAGAATTCGCTGTACTTGAAGGAGAGGATGTCGTGAGAGTGTTTAAGACGTCGAGGATTGAACTCGGCGATCTTGTGATATATCTCATCCATGGGTGCAGAGCGTTCGCGTCGCACGCTAGCGGCTCGGCGTGTGAAATGGAAGCTGTGAGGCTAAATAGAAGTGGTGGTATGTGTACTGTACAGTAATTTCAAGGCGTTTCTAACTTGGAGGCGTTATGCTATAAACACATGATCATCACGAGCACGACAAGTCGATGCTAGCGACATTTATTGGAATTGCAAAGGCGAACCAAATTGACGCCGCCTAAGCTGCTCTTTCCCAACTTCTGAAAGGAAAGAAATCGTTTGGGCCAACCACAACCGCCCGAGACGAACCCTTGCTTAACTGAAATTGAGACATCACATCTGAATGTCAGCTTCGTGTTCACTGCCGCTATACTAGGTCTAGGCCGCACCAGGGAGTGTTACAAAAGCACTGCATTCTGCTGCGAGTATTGATATCCATGATGTATAAGGCCAAAGGTCTTTCTTTGTGCTGGTACAAGACAATGGATGTTGTAAAAGCCATGGAACCGCATCCAGAATGACAGGTACCTTAATCCTACAGATTTCTGACGGCATAGCATAGACCCCTAGGTCCTCACTGTGGGTTTGAAGTTCAAATGGATGCCCGCCCGAGCTCCATAGGTTCCATGGATCAAGTTCAATCCGCCCGGGCCGCTAAAACCGCCTAAGCTATGCGTTAGAACTTACCCCGCAGGTCCCCTCTTCAACGCCTTTTCTCAGGCAACGTGCCACTGACAGCTCATGCCCAGCCTCCACTGCCGAATGTAGATGAAGCTTAGAATCACATGCATTAATCGATAAAGCAGGTACACATCAGACGAATCGATATGAGATAATTGCGATAAGTCTACGGTCAAGGCCATGCCAGGATGAGTCTTGCAGGTAGTTGACTGTGTCTTTCGGGATCCTCCAAAATCTATAATTAACCACCTAAAACGACCCTTGTAAATAGACTCATAGTTGGGTGCCTACGTCATCCCCAGGCGTCATGGTTGATCACAACCTAGCATCATCTCACTTCGTATGTCAGCTCACCCCGCTGCTGACGAGACTTCTTCCATTCTTTCTTCCTGCATCATCACAATCATTCAGCCCTATCGCATTGTAGATCAATAACTTCAACACCAACTTCATCCGTATACTATCTACCCAGGCCCTTTGGCCCAGAACCGCCATCATGGAATCTTTCTCTCTTCTAAAGCGTCGTACCACCGACCTCTTCCACAATGTGCAGCAAAACCTCCCTGCTATGCCCTCCGTACCCACCATCCCCTCGGCGCCTTCTCAGAAAAAGGATTCCATCAAAGGGACATGGGAGCGCATTGATGCTCCCAATGTCCCTCGCTCGTCTCACTCTCTCAACATCGTCCACGGTACCGCTTACATCTTCGGCGGAGAGGTCCGGCCGCGAGAGCCCGTGGACAACGATATGCATGTCGTGACCCTCCCATGGTCCAGTGCAGGCGCCGATTACTTCAAGATCAAGCCAGTCCCTGCCAAACCAGACGAGCAGCCGAAGAAGGTGGAGACTCAGCCACCCGCTCAGACAAAAGCCAAAGAACCAGCCGAACCCGTCGCAAAGTCTGACGAGGATGACATCGAAAAGAAACTGGATGAGGTCTCCCTCGAAGAAGACTCTGAATCTTCTGACGAAGATGAAGAAGAAGATGAGCAAGTCGAGAGCAAGTCGAAGGGCAAGGAACCTGCTGGCCCGGAGCGACCGGAATTGGGCAATGTCCCATCCCCACGAGTTGGCCATGCTACCGCTGTTATCGGTACTCGCATCTTCTTATTTGGTGGCCGAGGAGGTCCCGACATGAAGCCCCTTGACGAGGCTGGCCGCGTTTGGATCTTTGACACCCGCTCCAATACATGGACATACCTGGACCCTGCCCCAGCTATCCCAGGTGGTAACATTGTACCTCAGCCCGCCCCCCGAAGCTTCCATACAGCCACTTCTATTGAGCGACCCCGGGACTTTGCCCCCACGCGACCTAAGGAAGCTGAAACTTGGGGACAATGGGCCTTGGGCGATACCTCAAAGACGGGCATTCCTCAGGCTCCTATCGTTGGCAATGTAGCCGAAGAGGCCAGAGATGAAGAGTCGGATGGTTACGGCACCTTCTTCATCCATGCAGGATGCCTGGCCAGTGGTGAGCGAACCAATGATATCTGGGCCTTCAACGTTCGTGATCGAACTTGGACAGAGCTTCCCGCTGCCCCTGGGCCCGCTCGGGGTGGCAGCGCCATCTGCGTAAGCAAGACCCGGCTATTCCGCTTTGGTGGCTTCGATGGCCAGAACGAGATTGGAGGACAGCTTGATTTCCTACATCTGGAAGTTGAGAGTTTTGATGACCACGGCACCAAGGGTGAGATCGCAGTTCGCGCCCGTGGCGGCTGGCAAATTGTCCTCGAAAGTGACCCCAAGACGGATTCCACTGAGATTCACGCCGAACCAAACCAGGTCTGGCCTGAGCCTCGAAGCGTTGCATCTCTGGAGGCCATCACCTCAGGTGCTGGATATGAATACCTCGTTCTGACCATGGGCGAGCGTGACGCAAGCCCAGATGGCCACGAGGGTGCAGGCAAGTTCCTGGGTGATGTTTGGGTGTATCAGGTGCCCCCTCTGGGCATGACTGCCGCTAGCGTTACTGCTGCTATGTGGCAAGCTGTCGGTCGCAAGACAGGCGAGGGCAAGTGGACTAAGCTTGATCTTGCACCATATGATGATGATAACAGTGACGATATGCCCGAGCCAAGAGGCTGGCTCGCCAGCGCGCCCATGGGCGAGCTTGAGGAGAGTGGCATTCTGATTTGGGGTGGTCTGGGCGAGGACAACGAAAGACTTGGTGATGGCTGGATCTTGCGAGTAGGCGATGCCTAGACGAAAGAATGGAGAAGGTTTTTGGCTTGGATATAGCACTTTTTGGCGCAACATGTTTTTGGCGATCACCACAAATGGACGAATGAAAAGAAAAACGAACCCCTTATGCAGAACCAATACCTCGTATAGTATGGATATTACCGTTAACGAGAACCACACATTTCTATACCAGATATAGCATTTGACATGGTGTTATGTACAATTGTGGCTTCTTCCCACCCAGCACTTTTTGCCTCGTTCACTCCAAAGCATTTCTTACCTTTAAACTAAAAAAGAGAGATAATAACGTGATAATTCTACAGATCCTTCCTTGTGGTCTCGGTTCCCCAGGGCTCCGAGGTAAGGCTTGTCAGGCCAGCACTGTTCTCGCAGTCTTTTCGGCCGCTGAGGGGACCGGGCTTGGGAACATTGACAGTGGAAGGATCAGAAGCAGTGGCCTTGGATCGGAGGGACTTGAGAAGATCCTTGACGGAGGCGGGGGTAAGGTCCTCGTAGTAGTCGTCGTTAATCTGGATCATGGGGGCGTTGACACAGGCACCGAGGCATTCGACCTCGAGGATGGTGAAAAGACCGTCGGCGGTGGTCTGGCCCTGCTCAATGCCAAGCTCCTCCTTGATGGCCTTGACGATAACATCAGAGCCACAGCCTCCAAGTTGGCAAGGGGTCTATTTATGCCGTTGTTAGTTCAAACTGTATTTTTGACTTTTGACAATCTTCAATGACGTCTATCCAACATTGCCACAATCCATTCGAGCAAGTGTCGCCAAAGAAGATATGCCCGGGGTCGAAATAAAACGTACCGTAGTGCAAATTTGGACAAAGTACTTGCCCACGGGAGTTCGGTTGTACATGGTGTAGAAAGAAGCGACCTCGTACACTCGCATGGGAGGCATCTCAAGAAGACGAGCAACCTCGTTCATGACGCTAATGCTGGTGAAGCCGTGCTGGCGCTGGCCGAGGTCGAGCAGAGGCATGACGGCAGCCTTCTTGTACTGGGGAGGGTATCGCTTGAGGATCTCGGCAATGACGGTCTGGTTCTTTTCGTTGAACTTGAAGGGGATGCTGGGGTTGTTGTCCTCGGTGTTTCGATGCTGTCACACGCCATAGGTCAGACCGGGAGTGTTCTCGTCATCTGGGATGTGAAGCAATTGCGCTGCGGGAAGAAGCGAGAGCCGTATTTCCCAGTATAGGTAATTGGCAGCGCCAATTGAGGGCTACTTACCACCATGAGAGTATCGCTTCGTCGGCTGGCTGTGAGGGAGAAGGCGGCGCGAGACTGAGGGCGGGCAACCCGGCACGCCGGCCGGATGACGGTGCGGATAAGAGGAGTGAACTTGCTCGCCATTGTGTGATTATTTTATGGTTGTTTTGAGAGCGAGTGAGGTGGACGTCGTCGCGGGGTTGGGATGGCTTGTGAGGCGATCGTGAGGTCGTCGGTTCCGGATCTTGTCAAAATGTCGCCGTCGTAGCGAGCATTACAATTCGACTTGGAGCTGCTTGCAAAATGAAGATTGATGATTGGTGTAGCTGACCCTAGGTTTAGCCGGTCGGGGGTGGGCCAAAATTGAAGCCAGGAATGGTACGTATCGACTTGAATGTGGAGGAGTCTACAGTCTACACTCATCCTCCCTCACTAAACGAACATATACTTTATCAACACATAGCATGCCGTCGCTTACACAAGTAAGAAAATACGCGCTATGGAACCAAGATCGTAAATTTGGTTCCACTGCATATTTCTCTGTCCTAGTGCGCGATCTCTCATACCTCTTGGTACACCTGGATCAGCCATGTTGTGGCTCGCTATGTAGTTTCAATAACCTAGCGCACCAAGCTAGCCGGGTTCAACTTACAGCAAGAAGATAGTTGGCGGCTGGGTGATCAGCATGCATGTTAGAGATATTGGCAAACATTTGTAGCAGGAAAACCAATTAGAAGTGTTTGTTTCGATAACACAAGCAGGATCCAACACGTCGATCTTCTCGATATCTACTCATCGAGAAACCTGCGTAATAGCTAACTATTACTGAAATCATCTTTGTACATGATCTTTCACGTAGGACAACCGAGATAATGCATCGTGCTCGACAAGATTATACGGATACTGCTCTAAGTGTTGCTTGACACTCGCTTCCTCACGTGCCAGAGCTGGATAACGACGGCGTACGTGGTCAATACAAGCTTAAAAGAGTCCTGGTATCAAAGCTTCAATGCGGCAAGATACGAACCCGAGTCAAGGTAACCCTGCGGCGACGGCGCATGGGAACAGAACTTCCCGCTTTATATCTCGGGGGGCACAATTGCATAGTTCGGCTAGAAGCTTGTCTCCTGTTCTGAGACATGGACAATGGATTGGGTGCCCAAGTTTCACAACTGGTCATGTCGTGGTTCTATATGCTCACAACATGGGACGGCCAACGAGTTTGGCTCCGTAGTTGATACTTGACGGGATGGGGCGCATGCGATCAACGAACAACGATGCTGATACTATCTTTTCTATGGTCAAAAACGAAGCTGAAAAGGTAGGAAGCCGGTGTCGTGATTACCTACTGAGCTATTCTGTCCGTCTACTAAAATGAGGACCTGAATTTAGTCAAGCGCGGATTTACAAAGGCTGATAATTGGTGTACAGACCGTTCACTTGTATCAGTATATAATATCAAGCCCGTTTCATTGACAATTCAGCCATCAACATGACCATGAGCATACTAGATCGAATGTGTGTTCTCCTTCCTCCATCATTAGCTAAAAGCGCCTAGGTCACTCATCTCAAGCATTGAATCTCAAAGTCCTCATCGTCAACTTGGAGCTAACATCAATCTCAGCCCATTTCTCTTAGCTTAGCTCCCTAAAAGGTAGCCACTAGGAGAAGTGCTCACATCTTTAAATGAACTACGGAAGGAGGTAGGTGTATGGCGCACCTCCTTCATGGGGCTTTCAGCTTGGCTTGGCTTAATAGGCAATCACGACTCCTTTGACTTGGTCTCGACTTCCATTCTCCTAACAAAGGGAGCAAAATAACTTACACGGTTCGTTTTCACGGGCTCATCATTTCTCTTCAACTCTACAATACTCACCATTTGATTTAGCTTCTGACCAAGTCGCCGAGATTACAACATGCCAATTGAATCGCGATTCTCTGTCCAAGTTCCCAACTGCTCGATACAACAATGGATCTTTGGCTCATCTTCAGGTCCATTGCCGGACAAGAAAGCCTTCATCGATGCTGATCATCCTAAAGATCGCTACTTCACTTACGACCAAGCTCGGTTGCTTGCAAAGCGTATCGCTGTTGGTTTAATTGACAATGGCCTCAAGCCAGGGGATCGTGTGCTTCTCTTTGCCCATAACAGTATCTTCTTCCCAATTATCGTGATGGGTATTTGGATGGCTAGAGGCATATTTACTGGAGCGAATCCTGGTTATGCCGCTCGTGAACTGGTTCATCAACTGAAGGATAGCCAGGCCACGTTCATCATTTCTGCCAACAGCGCTTTAGGAGTGGCATTAGAAGCGTCCTCTCAAGTTGGCATGACGCTGTCTCAAATATTCGTGCTGGATTCAACATGGCCAGATACTTCTATTGAGACACAACCCTCTAAAGGAAGCAGACACTGGACAGAGCTTATCGCAGTCAAGTCAAGAGGCGAGAGTTTCGAGTGGACTGAGCCAGAAGATTCCAAGAGTTCGATTTGCAGTATCAATTACAGCTCAGGTACCGTACGTTGTATTGCACTGTTCCGCTTTAAATTAGAGAATCGTCTAACCTGCTCATAGACTGGAATCCCCAAAGGTGTGGAGATCTCACACTACAATCATGTTGCTAATAGTCGCGGCGTTACACTCTTCCATCGACTTCATCCAGACTTTGAGGCTCGTCGAAACCGCGCCGCTGCTCTATGTTTCCTTCCGATGTATCACGCCTTTAGTCAGGGCTACTTCATCACCAGTTTCCCTTATGAGCGAGTTCCCGTCTACATCATGCCTTCTTTCGAGTTCCCCAAGATCCTCGCCCACATCCAGACATTCCGAATTACAAAACTCTTAGCTGTTCCGCCTATCTTAGTTCTTATCTCAAAACACCCACTTGCACGCAATGCGGACCTCAGTAGCATCGACATGATTGCGTCCGGTGCTGCGCCCTTGGCAAGAGATACACAACGTGAGATAGCGGGTATGATACCCTTGGGTGAAGCCGTTGTTCGGCAAGGTTGGGGTATGACCGAAGCAACTTGTACTGCACTGTCGTGGGACCCTAATAAGGCCCCGAGCTCTGCGGCCGGCGAACTGACGCCGGATTCTCAAGCTAGACTGGTCGACATCGAAACTGGAGACGAAATCAATACTGCCAACACTCCTGGGGAGTTATGGATTACGGGTCCCACGGTGACCCGCGGCTATTGGCGTAATCCTGTTGCGACACAAGAGGCCTTTGTTGTCGACTCGGATGGCACTCAATGGCTGCGCACTGGAGATGTCGCTTATGTGGAGGAATATGCAAAGGGAACTCTTTTCCACATTGTGGATCGTGTCAAAGAACTGATCAAGGTCAAGGGCATGCAGGTTGCTCCCGCTGAACTCGAGTCCCTTCTCCTTGAAAGAGAAGATGTTGCCGATGCCGCTGTTGTAGGGGTCGTTATCGATGGTGAAGAGCTTCCACGTGCTTATGTCGTCAAAACGCCAAATGGGAAGAACACCTCCAAACAGGATATTGCAGACTGGTTAGCGAGTCGCGTTGTCAAGTACAAGCAACTCATGGGTGGCGTCGTCTTTGTTGACTCAATCCCCAAAGTCCCTGTAAGTTATTTTGGTCCCCTTTCTGGTTCTGCGACGATGCATCTTCGAGGCTTACATGTTGTGTTTAATAGTCAGGCAAGATTCTAAGGAAAGTACTTCGTGAAAGAGCAAAGCGTGAAGTTAGCAACGGCCTTGAGGTGCGCGCCAAGCTATAGGACAGCGGCGGCGATGGGTGCGCATGCTAATATTTATCGATCATGATTCTTAAATTCACTACGCCCGAGAACTTATGATCTACAGTAATTCGATGGAGAATAGAAGTCACCTTATGTGATTTGATCAATGCATTCTGCTACGAAATTGGAAAGGAATTGGCATGCATCAACAACAAATTTGTCCGGATCTCTGTCAACGACAAGATGTCCATTTTGAACAATGCATATTCTTGCACAACCTGTAGCATTTCTTTGTACAGACCATTATCATATGTTTAGCTATTCCTCTGCACTGGGATTTGTATGCCAGGTTCAATCACCGATCATCATCTTAACCTCATCCAGCAGCGTTAATGGGATCTCCATGCTTTTGGCCCTGTCGACTCTCCCTCCATCAATTCGATACTGAGTGGGCAAATCCACACCATTACTGATTCCTAGTATCTCCTGGGCAACTGCAATTCCACACCTGGCCGCTACCGGCATGCCATGGCCCGTATATCCAGCGCTAATATAAATGCCACTATCTTCACCGCCTAGAGCTGCGGGTAGTCGGCCAACCCAAGGATAACCATCTCTCGAATACCCCATGATGCCCGTCCACTCATAAGTAGCTTCAAGGGTAGCGTCCTCTACCTCGCCCGGTGTCTTTAGCTTGATAGCGGCATGAAGCGAAGCACGCAAGCGTTCAGCGATGACTGGATCGATCGCGTCATCACGAGAGAGACCTACTTGGCCATCAGATGAGCTTAGCCTCTCACCGCCAGTGATAAGTTCACCCGAAGGTCGCTGGACGAGATAGTTGTCTCCTCCCACCGGCGTCCACCAAACGTGGCTATGTTCGAGTGGTGAGCTTCCGCTTGAGGGAGTGAGAGCAGCAACCTGTCCACGAACAGGGACGATAAGTCCGGACAGCTTAGGGAGGAGGTGCGAAGTGTAAGCGTTGGTTGCTAGGATAACATTCTTGGCTGCTATCTGACCACGAGGTGTGTGTAGAGTCCAGGAGTCGCCTGTGCGTTGGATGTGGTCCACGGGCGTCTTTGTCTGAAGGTTAAAGACACTTGAGTCATTGTTTTCGAGGAGTTGCTCAAGAACCCAGCTGACAAGCTTGTATGGCCATAGCTTGGCTGCGTTTGGCTGGTACATCGCAGCGTACGCCCCTACGACGCGTAGTTTCTCGAGCTCCTCTTGGTCCGTCACGATCTTGATCCTCTCGACCAAATCAGGGTGAGAGGTTCTCAATCGCGCCAGATGCTTAGACACAACATCGAGGATCTCCTCCGATATACGGTGCACGCCCCCGACTGTCTCCCAGTCACAGGGGATGTTATGCTCAGAAACAAGGTCCTTGAGAAAGTTGAACGTGTCCAGCTCGAACTGAGCTACTGGTGCTTTAGCAGCATAGATGAGAGGCTGGCAATGACCGCCGTTCTAATACGTTGGATCAGTAATCTTGCAGCATATACAGCTGTCAAATCTAACTCACCCTTCCTGTGGCTCCCCAACATGCTTCTCTTGCTTCAAGAAGCACAACGTTCTTACAGCCTTCCTTCACGAGCTGTCTCGCCGCGAATACACCAGTGATACCGCTTCCCACAACCACGACTTCGGCCGTTGGGGGTAGGTCTGCCGTACTGCGATAACCCAAGAGCTTCTCCGAGGGTTCTTTGTGCCAGTACGAGTTTGTGCTGTCGTCACTAGGCAACTCAGCCTGGCCTTGGAGAAGCTTGGGAATCATCATTGTTGCTGATCAAATAGGTATTTATTGTTTGATAATAGAAATGTGTTGAGGAGTTACAGCTTGTCACTTTACTTTGTCGTTGTTGTGTTCCAAGATTGGTCGATATAAGTCAACTTAAAGGCACGTAACCCCGCCTTGAACGGTAATAGTCGGAGGGCGCTGTTCAGATTACGCAGATCTCCATCCAACTTTGCCTATCAGATATGTAAACAGAGAAGCAACATGTAAGATAGGTACCCAACTAGGCCGATGTGACGCTCTAGCGTTATCAGCTTGCTAGGCCCCGAATATATACATGCATCGATATCACATAGAGCGGATGGTTTTGTTATGAATTGATCATATCATATTCATGCCATTTCGTCGTTAGAATCATCAACAACTATCAGATCGGCCTCCTCCATCCAGTAGCCCTCTCAATCCATGCAGTCCCTGCCTCGGCAGCTGGGCTTTTGAAGTATCCTTCCCCTCCCCATGTGTGCTCAGAGCCATTACTATAATTTACAATATTCCATCCTCCCCCTCCCAATGCAGCAAATATTTGCAACAACTTGGTACAATGCGTTCGCTAAGACAAATCGTCTCTTGTGGCCCTTCCACATGCTTTGTTCTGTGCTGTGTTTCCCCTTTCCCTGCTGAAAACCATGCAGAGATTTGTCGAAACTTTTAATTATTACTCCCGCCCAATATGCGCTGTAATCATAGTATGGTCTAGTTCCTTCCGGGGTATTTTGTACACGCGGTCTCGCTTCGAAGACGGCAAAATATTCAAGCCACTTTGATGAGAGGAGCAACTATGTGTTCTCGCTCTCAAGTGGCGGACAAATGAAAAGTTGATAGATAAAAAGAGTGTGGGTTCGGGATGGTATCGTGTTGCGCTTGGAAAACGACAGGCTCCCGGTTCGAATGTTGTATATCCGACTCAATAAAAACGCCAGGTCAACAACTCCCGCTAACGACATCCATTCCTCATGGTATTCATATCGTATCGTAGTAGCAATTGATGTGGATAACATCAAAAGCACATAATTTTGTAACAAAAAGTTCCTTGTTTGCAGAACTCCAGTGGTATCCAGAGTCGCATGCAGTGGGTATATCCTCCTTAGACATCCGTCATCTCTGTGTCGCTGTCGCCGCCCTCTGCAATGGATATTTCGGCGATGGGGAACATGTCGGCTGGTCCCCAGTTTCCTTCATAAACAGTCGCCGGTGCAGCGCGCTGATGGCTAACCCACTGCATGCCCTCTAGTTGGAGGACTTGGTGCACAGATGGTCGTTCGCTGGGCTCCTGTGCTGTCATCCATCGCACAATGGAGTCAAGCGAGCTGATGTGCATGGCATTAACCATAAAGTCGGGAGGCGGTTGCAGTTCCGATCGCTTGTAGGAGCTAAACAGGTTGCTCGGGTCATAGGTCTTGTCACTAGCGAATCCATCACTGAGCATTTCCTCGGTAGGGTTACCAGTCGCATCTCGTTGAACCTCGATTGAAGGGTTCCAAGTGAGACTGGGCACTTCAGAGAGATCGCCAGAACGCAGAGCAATCCAGGTAGGTCCATTGTCGGGCAGGACAACATTTGCTGCGGTCTCGAGGATGATGAGACCCAGAGAGAAGACGTCGGCAGATTGGCAGGATTTGCCCTTGAGCATCTCGGGGGCCATGTACTCACGATCACCCTCAACGTCGACACCCTCAGCAGATGAGCATGATTGAGCCAGACCAAAGTCAGCGATCTTGAGAACCCCCTCAAAGGTGACAAGGATGTTTGCCGGCTTCAGATCCAGGTGCATGAAGCCAGCGTCGTGGATGTCCTTAAGACCCTATGATCCAATTAGCTTTGTGCAGAATGTTACATGAGTCCAAGTAGCTTACCAGGCAAAGGTCCTGAAGGATCTTGAAGATGCGGAAGTCATCCAATCGACCGCCTCGTCCAACGTTGCCCAAGAACTTGTCGAGGGTGCCCTCCTCGCAGTACTCAGTTTGGATGTACAGATGATAGTTGTGCTCCCAGTTGTCAAAGTACTGTACCACATGCTCGGAGTGGCTTAAAGCCTTGAGAATCTCCGCCTCTCGGAGCTTGGTCTCCCGATCCCTAGGTCCTTGGAAAGGTTGCTTACTCTTCTTCACAGCAAATACCTTTCCCTTTGCGGAACTTTTTGACGGAGTTGCGATGAAGTCATCGAATGTCATTTGCTGTTGGTCCACTTGAGTGACTCGGTAGACAAGAGAGAATTCTCCCTTTCCAATCTGCTCAACCTTGTCAAATCGGGATGATAAGCTTACGTCAAGGTCAACGTTGCTGGTGCGAACATTCACGGGGGTAACAAGGAGGCTGGTAGAGGACCTCAAGTCTCGACCTGCTGTTGGAGTAACGGGTGGTACCATGTTGTCAGAAAAGGAGTCGCCAGCTTGCGAAATTGACAGTCGGCTGGTATCGAGTGGAAGCAAACTCTCGCGAGGTGTTTGCGGTGTTCTTCGTCCATCAAGAGGGCTCGCTGATACAGAAAGTTTCGATTTAGTAAATGTTTGAGTAGGAGAGCTTATAGAATGACGCAAAGAAACTGTGCTGAGTGGAGAAGGAGAATGTAGACCTCGCCGAGCCCTGGAGCGGCTAAGCGAAGACAGAGGGAGGTGTGATGATGGTGAATGCAAACACCCAGCTCGGAGTGGTCGACTTGAGTTGTCGATTGATCCTGCTGAAGCGTTCGACACTGTGGAGTCCGACTTACAAGTTGCTTCTCGAGGAGTCGGGTTACCGAAGATAGGCGTAGGGGCGTGGAGGATGCGGTTGGCGGTTGGGCTGTGGTTGTCCTGGGGACTGTCGAATGAGTGTTCGCTGACCTTGCTAAGGCTAGGAGTAAGAGCATTCTTGGTCGGGGTTGGAGGAGCGTCGCCCTCCATTGGGGTGGAGAAGTCAAGCGTATCATTAAAAAGATTGTTCTCATCGCCATCGAGACTCAAGACGCTTCCGCGGCGTGCACCCCTAGAAGCACTGCCACGTTGAAAGATAGACATGCCCTTACCAGGTCTGCTAAAGGGGTTAGAGTTAGGGCCCTGGGTGCCGCCATTGCTGAACGGTGTTGAGGGAATTCCGCCAAAAGAATTTCGGTTGTTAACCCTCTTCTTCATGGCACTCCCAGCTGGCGGAGGGAAAGTGGCGAAAGGGTTCGAGTGCTTTTTGCACGGTGTATCAGGGGGTGCCATCTTCTTGTCTGCGTCCTCTTCAGGGTTTCTGTTGACCTTGGAAATCAAGCCAGTAGAGTTGAAAGCACCGACCCACAGATGGTTCTGGCTGGGCGTCGCCATAGCCCTAGCCATATCATTTGGACGGGTTGGCCTTGTTGCGTTAAGGGGCAGGGAGCGTGAGAAGATGTGAGATCTAGGTCGATCTGGCACCCTGGCAACAGGAGCATACATGGGTGTCTCCTCGGTGAGGCTGTTCCCTGAAGCTGATGTCGTCAAGGTCTTTGATAAAGGATGGGGCTGGTGTCCCTTGTCAACCGCGAAGATAGGTGGCTTCGAAGTTGGAGTAGTTGATACAGGTGTGGGCTCATAGCCCATATCAGCACCTGCGAAACTAGGTGGTTGTGAGGTGGGTGTAGTAGATAGTGGGTTAGACTCGTAGTCAATATCAGTAATAAAAGTAGGTGGCTTCGAGGCCGGTGTCGTGGATACGAAAGGGCTCTCCTGGGGCACGGCAGGAGGGACGAACTGGTCCTGAGAGAGGCGTGGGCGACTTCGGACAGGGGAGTATTCGGCGCTCATCTGAGCTAGCTGTCGCTCGCCAGACCTTCTGCCCCAAGAACCTCGCTCCCCGTACCTTTGCTGCAGGGTCGACTTCCGTAAAGACGATGACCTCTTAGGTACATTGCTGTTTGTAGGTGTTGGGGAAGGTACCAGGTCCCGGAATGGCGACCCAGTAGTGCCCGCAATCTCATACTCCGTAGATGCATCCTCGTGGATAAAGAAGCTCTGCGACGATGTCGTGTTGGACCCAAAAACGTTTTGGTCCTCGTTCTGGCCCAGCACCGAAATTCCATGCAAACTGCGACGCTTAGCCACCGGGCTTTCCTGGCTCGGCTGGTCCAGATTCATAGTCGCATCGCTGCGCTTCAACGATCCGTTGTTGGGAACCATTTGAAATTCGTAGTGCCCGTCAAGGGACTTGATAAATGCCGTTGGCGAAGATCCAGGTGCTTCGAGGTGGAGGCTACTTCGCTTCTCAGGACTCACAGTCAGAGGACTTGTGGCTCCGAGGGCGTTATTCTCTTGTCCTGGGGCGTCGATAACAGAGGGCGAGGGCATGGCGGGTAAAGAATTGCCGCTGTCGGGTGCGGTGTTGAGAGCCCTTTTTAAAGGGCTCCTTGGCGATGTACGGGTTCTTGTCAACTGTCTTGAGGGAGACGTCTTTCCGGCTTTTGCAGACCTCAAGGAAAGCCGGACGCTAGGGCGAAAAGGCGTGAAGGCGGGGTGAAGGATGCCGTTGTTAGGCGGTGCCGAGCGCGTGTGAGATGGCAGAGAGTGTTGGTTTTGAGGCGTCGCGCCGAATCGACGGCAAGGCGATTGGCAGGGCGATTGAGGTGATGTTTGGTGGGGGCTCTCGGGGCTCAGCGATTGCGGACTGGAGCGCGTCAAGAACTTTGAAGGTGATCGAGAAATAGATCGTCGTAATGTGCGAACTGCCGATGGGACGTCGATGTGGTGAGTGTGTGTTGGCGATGGTAGGGCGATTGTGCCACCACTGCTGTTCGAGAAGGACATTGTGAGGTTGAGAGATGATGCGCGCTCGTGTTTGTCGCGAGCCGGTAAGTGGAGTAAGGCCGATGCGATGTAAACAGTGAAAGAGATCAGGCCTTATTGATGTCTAATGCCAGTGCGATGTGAATAAAATATCCTTTGAACAATGCGGTAGCGAGGAAGACAAAGTCAAGGTCTCGGTTTGTTGAGGTGAAAGTAGGATGCGACGAAACGAAACGGTAGGTGCTGCGTCAAACGGCGAAATCGAAGATGTGAGAAGCAGCTCGACGCGATACCCTACAAATCGCAAATAGCTATGCCAGTCTCACTCGGACGTCAAAGGTCATATCATGACTCGACTACTAGATTTGTAAAATCAAGACGCTAAATGAGATAGGCAGACGTGTTGAGCGCAGGCTGCAATCGAGATGGTTCCGAACGGTGATGAGTCGACAAGGCAGCAAGATAATCGCGGACCAGGTATGTGTCGTGCGTTCTTGCGAACTAATTAAATACGAGTTGTTTGTTGACAAAAAAAAGTGAGGGTTGCGTAGAGAAGAGAGGTTGGTAGAGAGTTGGAACTACTATGCAGTTGTATGTAGGAGTATAGTAGGTAGTTGTAGTTGTAGTAGTGTGCAGCAGTGTCGTGTTTCGTGCAAGTTGAATAGATTTGGGGGTGGGCGGGTTCAAGAGACGTAAAGTAAAGTACCTAGTGGGTGGCAGTTGGGACCATTGGGACCATGGCGCTGGCGGGCTTGAGCATGGGTATGTGTATGGATGGATCCTGACACAGACTAAAGAAGCTGTAAAAGACCAGACTAAAAAGCAAATCGTTTCTCGCTTGTCTCTCCTGCCTTTCTTTTCTGTCTTTGTTCAGTGATTATAGTACAGACAGAAAAGACCCCTCGTGTGGGCTACGCCGAGTTGAATGGAACTAATGGAAGCAAGAGAAACCCTTTCCAAGGGCATCAACGTGGATATTTACAACGGGGGTCGGGTCTTGTGACTCAGATGACAAGGTCGAAAGGACAACGAGTGGTTGTGGACAAGTCAGGCTGGTATGCACTTGTCTAAAAGTTGGTGCAGAATTAATTGAACTCGAGGAGAGGAGTCCCAGACGTAGAGGAGGGTGTGTGATAGTTCTAGAGCGGGTATAGAAGAGGGGGAGGGACCAGAGGGACCTGAAGGGCGAGAGACACAGAACCTAATGGCTGAAAGTGTAGAGGGAGGGTCCCTGTTGGGGTATGGCAAGGCCTGTGATAGGGATGGCGCGTGTTAAAGAAAAGGTTGGCGCAGGCTGGCAGTTGGCGGGTCTTGGTGCACGCCCCGTAAAAATGCAGTAGCGCAGTGCCTGTTAGTGGTAAGGCCCTCAGCAGTGGGGAGTTTTTTTGCCCGTGTAAACGCTGAATATCTCCATATCTAGTACTCCTTCAATCAATACACAACCCTTTGATAATATCAATAAACCGAGTAGAAGGGCAAAATAATCAACAAACTATCGTTGTCTACGCAATAAAAAGGGTTAACACGCGTAATTACGTGGGAGGCAAATTTTTACCCTCGTAAAAGATACCTTCGTCATCTTCAGATGCGGGAAAACAACAAACTGGGGCAGAGGCGCGCTACGAGTGACGCATTTGTTTACACGGTTGCCCAAATAGGAAATATCGCGTCACTGAAAGACGCGTTTTATCTAAACAAGGGGTACGAGAATAACAGAGACTGACACTATCACACCCTCACCCCTTGTCAGTTCGAGGCTTCTTTACAAGGATAGCGTCGGGAGCTGGTCCCTGTCTGTCCATGTTCCATTACAAGCCTCTTCTACATACAAAGCTACTCTACAGCGTGCACGTCTCCTCGGTATCTCCAAGAATTAGGAGCGTAGTAGCTCTGATCTCTCTGTCTCATCTATGATGGCACATCCGTCAAGACAATCACATTCCTTCGTCATATATCTACCTGAGATATTGCATCCCCTTGAGCTCTTCAACCCAAATGTTTCCTCCTCGTCATAGTCTTACGTAGGTGATGTGCACTGTATAGCACGGTACTGTATGTAGTTGGGACAACAAGCTTCTTCGACACATAACTACGATCAGCGATCGTCAGGGAACAGCACGTTGTTTTTCTACGACGGGACATTCCCGTGCACAAGCTTGGGGCGCGCTAGGACTATCTTTGTAAGTGAGTTCTATGATGGCTATTCATCCTTGGAATAGAGTCGGTGGTTACTGAAATCCATCCTGAACTAAGAAGTATCTCATCTAAGTCTGTAACAAAGGACTGGACATTGATCATGGACGATAATGCTGTATGGGTTTGTCGGGAGAGGCTAACTACATACTTACATACACATTACCTATTACTCGCCATTCAGCTCTCTTAGACACTATCTAGTTACCTACCAGCCAAAGTTGAAGTGAAAATCTTCTTTGGGGGACTGACATGTAAGTCGGATGTCCAACGCCCTGGTTCTTCGCTTCTCCTAGTACACTCCACTGGGCGCATCCCAGCGCCAGTGTTCGCTCAGGGGTACTCCCGTTCATGAGGCGGCTGGTGGCCG
Organism: Fusarium nodosum; assembly: GCA_014898975.1. Lineage (NCBI taxonomy): Eukaryota > Fungi > Ascomycota > Sordariomycetes > Hypocreales > Nectriaceae > Fusarium > Fusarium nodosum. Next base: position 85,981 of record JAAVUE010000200.1, on the reverse strand, counting down.
GCCTTCAGACTCTTGTCAAGCCATTGTAAGCCACTCTTTGCGACCTTTTGACAGACCCAGGGGACTATTTTTTGTTCCTTTCCAGCAAGCCGCCAGGGGGGTTTTTCAAATGGCTCGGTTGAGTTTCCACATTACCTGAGGGGCTGACGCCCGTTTTAAAGGTCGCATGCAAGTAGAGCATGGCATGGTATGGGAATTCGACGAGATGGGACAAGATCGTGATGAAATGGCATGAGATTTATTGTACCGACCAAAGAGCCAAGCGCTTCTGCTGGTCTGTCATGCGGTCGCAGGTAGAGCATGTATCTAACCGTCTAAGGTATCGACTGTGTCTGTAGCAAACGCTGGAGCCGCCCCAAGTCCAGATGGTAGCTTGCAGCAAGCAAGCAAGATACGATGCGATACGATGAGATGGGGTTAGGCTTGGTTGGGGTTTGGGTAGTGTTAGGGGACTGGCTGGGCTGGACTGGTCCGTGTGTGATGTCCACTCGTTCGCTGGTTCCCGTCTCCTTCAGACCACTCAGCGTCATGATCGTCGCCGTCACTTGTTAATGAGCATGCTCCATCCTGGGTGCTTGTCACTCGCCTCGTACGGTACAGCCTCGAGTACAGAGTACACTGTAGATAGATGTGTTGTGCAGCACAGCGTTGTACAATCCGAGACAACGTCAACCTGGCCAAGTAAGGCATCTACTGGAAGGACATGAGAAGCCTTAGTCTTGATCAACAAATTCCCCATACCAGTCATTCCAAAGACAACCGCTCAGCGGCCTTGACCAGAAGCTAGGGCACCTCATCAGGTACACAGACACACCCACACACCAGCAGCAGCAGCAGCATCCCGTCCATCCATCCCATCTCATGGATCCCCAGTTCCAGGTCAAGTGTATCAGCCTCCCGATGCGCCGGGCCTCCCCATGACGCGCAGCAAATCTCCTCGATCAAAACAAACAAAAACGGTGGATGAACGGCCACGAGCCCCCCTATTATCGTTATCCCTCTTGTGCACTCCACTAAGTCTAGCTGAGTTAATTTGGGTCTTTAAATTGTGCTCTTTATGCCAGCCCTCTCGTGTCATTTCGCTTCTTGTGCGAGAGTCCGGGGTGACCCCCTGCCATATGCGAGAAGTACGTTAATTCACGCTAAACAATTCACTCATCTGTGCGTTTGCGAGTTTGTTGGCTTGCGTGTGGACGAGAAGAGTGAAGAAAAAAAAAAAGCCCTGCTCGTGGACTGGGACTATTTGGTGTGTTATCGTATCAGAGGCACATATCTAACTTGAGATGTTTAGCAGCATCCCCTAGTAAGTCTGTACACACAACCAGTTTAGTTATCTGCTACTGTTATATTTACTTTGAAACCATCTACCAATCAATGCACTCGTTCGGCATATGACGGCTGCCATGGCTACTCTTGGAAATGCTCCGTGCTTCTCGATCCAAACGTCTAAATCGGACTTACACTGAGCATGAGATACAAGTTACATCTTATCCTTCATCTACCTAGGTACACGACCACAACTGACCATCCATCGCACGTACATATATATGTATACTAACACTATGCCGCACATGCCCCGCGCTCGCATATTCTGCACTAGGCAGGGTTATTGACAGGCTGTGCAGCATCCAGACTAAACAGACCAGATTGTTGACCGCTTGACTTGGTTGCATATTTTTATGGGACGTCGGCTGCAACTAGGAGGATGTTGAAGCACACCGCACACAAGTCTCCGGCTCTATAAAAAGGGAACCCCTATGCAATTTATATTACAAAGGCTTGCTGCAGCCCAAGGCCGCTTACACAGCGTCTGTTCTATATTCAGAATGCCTTCAGCCCCTATCTACGGATCGCTTTCTGCAGGGCGTAACCGTTGTCATGTTGTTGCGATGCAGTTAACAACGGTTGTTATCCAACATGAAACGAACCAACAATTAGTTACAGCCTGCACAATTTTATAGTAGTAGACGCTAAGATGCGGGCATTGAATGTATATTTATGTGTGAAGACGGTCCGTCGCCCGTGCATAGAAACCGTCAAGAACTGAGCCAGCCTGACACCCAAGCGCACCGTTTTCCGAAACCGAAAACACACAAAAAACACCATGACGCAAAGTGGCTTGACCTTGCCAGAGCCTTTGACTGCGACCAAGTGGACTCGGATTACCCTACATACCAAATTCTGTGGTTCGCTGTCATTTGGGGGTCTTGAGATGGGGATTCAGACAAAAACCGGCTGGCCTCAATAACGGGCCACGCTGGCAATGCAAACGCATCCCTCTGGACTCCTTGGTTGGTCACTATCGTGGAAACTCGACGTAGCATTGCTTCAAGTGGACTCGGCATTGAACTGGCACTGCATAAGCATAGCCCAAAGTATTTGATTGGACAATTGGACATCACGTTCGCAAGGGAGAAGGCGAGGGGTAGCTTCAACTCCAGCTGTAGTGTAGTCTTCAGGCGAAAGTCTCATCTCAAACGCACCTCCTCGCGAGGGAGGATCGAGATGAGCGATATTTTGCATACCATCGCTGCTGACGATCTTCAGCGAATCCGTCATCATCGTATCCTGTTGAAGCATCTCAATCATCACGCTGGACTTCACCAAGCCACAATTTAACCAGCTTATCTCACCCGAAGTTCTCGGTATAGACATGGTAGGGAACAAGAGTGAGACGCCCGAGATACCGGTGATCTAGTAGAGTTCCATCTTCTCGAGATGAATGAGGCCATTTGGTGGCTAAACTTATGTCAGTGATAGAGTTCCCCGGGCGCTACACCATGATAATTCGTGATTGTCATTCGGGCCTAGTCATGGAAAGGGGTTCCATGTACTTACTGGTATGAACTGTCTCAGCTTAACACCTGCTTCCCTGAACACTCGAGCTGTAGCAGTATCCATGCTGTATGTGTGGGCGTAGACGACCTCACTGATGCCCACTTGGCATATCTTGATACTGCATGTGAGGCAGGGACACGTGTCGCAGTAAAGAACAGAACCCTCCCGTATCCTGTCCCGGCCGGCTTCCAAAAGGGCGTTTTCTTCGGCATGGATGCATAGACAAGTCGACAAGCCCACTCCTGAGCTGTTGCCATCGTTGCATCGTGGGCAGCCTCCATCAGCACAGTTCTGTAGTCCCCTTGGAGTTCCGTTATAACCAGTGCTGATAACCCTGCGTTCTTTTCCTACCAGCACGCATCCAACTCTACGCTTCATGCAGTTAGAGCGCTGAGCAGCCAGGGACGCCAATTCCATGAAGTAAGTATCCCAGCACGGGCGTAGACGATCAGGGTTCGAAATGTCTAGCTTTCCAAGGGTCGCATAGAGGTGCGCTAAGGACGACGAGGTGTTGAGGAGTCTCACGACGGCACGCGAGATGAGGGGAGACAAACCCTTCTGGGCATCGTACAAGTGGGTATCACTCTCCGCGACAAAGTCTTCTAGACTCATGTCAGGTTCTCCCGCATACCTCTGTCGTGCGCGCTCTTGAAACCGGCGCCAGCGGACCGTCAATGGTGCGTCAACCGAGAGGAGCAGGAAGAAGGGCCGGCGGAGGAAAACATCCAGAACGGCCTCTGTGGGGATGTCGGTGGTGACATAGCGGCTGCGCCATTGCTTCGTAACAAAGTCGAGAAGTTCCTCGGGCGTGGAAAAGACATGCTGCGGACCAGCCCGGAGGGTCAGCGTGGTTTCAGAGGATGAATTGTGGCCATTATTGGTGGTGAACGCAGTGGAAGTTGGAACGCCTTTGAAGGCTGCTGAGTCGCTTGATTGGGACTGCGACGGAGATTCTGTGCCGTGATCCTTAGAAGAAGCTGATTCAGTGTCAAGCGAGGAATTGGAAGGCGCTGTCTGCGATGATGGCTGCAGATAGAGGCGTTTGAAGCCATGATGCTCAACCAGATATTGGGCCACCGTCTTTTTACCGGAGCAGATACCTAGGTTTATAATGTAAGCTTATGAGCTCTCTTGATTAAGGTTTGAGGTGAACTTACTTCCACAGACACCGATGAGCATTTTGTGAGTCGTGATGAGTTTATTTGACACTCAATTTTTGGAAGGACAAGAACAAATGGACGGGCAATATTTCCCACTTCACAATTTCTGCATGGCCATTTAGTTAACGCGTGGGCGAGCTCTATAAGCGCGTCTCACAGTGAGTGTGGGGTAATTTCTTTTCGTTTGGCGACCGTTTTCAGCTCTACTCTATTCTTCTAGAAGGTCGGCCGAATTTTGGAAACGGGATCTCTCTACCTTGCAAGCGGCCGACAGAAGACGTCTGTCTTTGCATCAGTCCATCTTACGATTTTATCGTTTGTCTCAGTCCACGATCTCGATCCAGCGTAACGGTATATATATAGACACTATATCTACGTTCCAACCGTCCCGAGAAAGGGATGTTGCCGAAATTATATCAGACACAAATCTCTTGGATAATAAGATGGAGAGATTGTCACATTCTTATGGTGAACGGTGGAAATAAATCTGAAAATGGTGTAAACCTTGAGCTTACCGAGAGTGTGGTTGCAATGAGATTGCTTCACATGTAGCTCGGGGTGATGGTAAATTATCTGTCAAGGGGTCTTTGTTTATGGTTGACTTCAAGAATGGGATTTTAACAATTCGATCCCTCGTTGCTGAAATATCTAGGTCATGAGGATGTTGTTCATTTCGATGTCTGGCTCACAGTTTCTTGGCAGCTGCAGCTCACAGCAGACAACAAACAGATGGTTTACTGTGGTGAGAAGAAAGTCGCAAGCATAAAGCTAAACTAAAAGATGAAAACCTTGTACAAACGTCCCTTAGAAGTTACCCTAACCATGACCCTTAATGTCTTAATATGCTCTTATAGAATTGTTTAGATGCCTAGTTAGTTGAAAAAGGTTCAAGTTCTTACTAGAAAAACTCCTACCCTAGAGCTCAGACTGAGCAATGGGGCACCTGCCCGATGAGCGATAACTGATAAGACTTAAACAGGCAACTGATAAGTTAGGCCGTTCTGTCCGCAATACCCCGCCGTGGGGCGGCGGCTAGGGTACCATCCATGGCAAGTGCCTGGAACGGCACCTGCCTGTTCTTTAATCGATAACCGCTACATCATCTGTCGTCTTGTGATGAGTGACCTGCTCATCAAGTGACAGCCTCACTGTGTCAGAACCCTTACTTTGACTCTTCCAGAGCTTTTACTCACCCGCAGCTGATTAAGATCAATAACGGCATCTGAATACGCTTTCCAGTCGCAGTATTAAACCTTGTCAACTCCCGCCCACCCCGCCTCAGCCCTACTTCGCTCACTCGACATACATATACCTAACTACGTTGCGTCTTGGTCAGCTTCATAGGAAACTATAACTGAACATTTAAACCCGAATAAAGGCTCTCTCGTCATCATGGCGAAGCCTTTGCAGTTTGCCCCATTCATTTCGGAGATCGAGTTGCCTTTTTATTCAGCACTTTTCGCTTCAAAGCTTGACCATGACAAGCTCGACGACTCAGCGCGAAGTGTTCTTGGACTCTATGAACCGCGTTCCGAAGAGCCCGAGTCAAGTTGCCGTTTACAAATACTAGGAAATGCTCTCACAAGCAGCAAGTAGGTATCTTGTTTGCCTTCGCGCAATTCTTCTCTGACCACAACAGAACTAATGAGCCCAGTTCACCCCTTGCGACAATGCGAGCCGAGGGCATTATCAGAAATGTGAACACGCTCGAGGATTTCAAAAATACAGATAAGTCTGCCATGCTGAGGACCGCTGGCCGACAGGTATTTCTCCCCTACCTAATCGAGTATGTGGATCTAACTGACACCATCAGGTATGGGATGCGATCAAAGATGGTAGTATCTACTCTGTTCCATCCCTACTGTCCTCCTTTATTATACTTTCATATGCCGACCTCAAAAAGTACAAGTTCACATACTGGTTTGCTTTTCCAGCCCTACATTCCGATCCTGTATGGAAACGGTCAGGCCCAGTCGAACGCTTAACCTCACAGGAAACCACAGCTCTTGTCGACAGAGTTGGGACTTGGAGATACAGTGTCGATGCTCGTGAACGCGGCTTCTTCCTGGCAAAGAAGGTCCCTGGAAGACGGGAGACCGATGATCCCGACACTCCCCAGGAGCTCCCTTTCCATTGGGAAGTTGGCTCACTGCGTGATTTCGAGACTGGCTTCTTTGACCAGGTACCCGAAGAAGACCGTTATGTGGCATTCACTGACCCTTCAACATACCCAGAGGCGCCTGGATGGCCTTTGCGAAACTTCTTAATTCTCATCCGACACCGTTTCCGTCTGACCAAGACCAAAGTTATTTGCTACCGCGATACTTGGGCAAAGAGACATGAGGCTAAGAGCTTGATTCTCCCTATCGAGATGGACCCTATTGAGAATTTAGATATTACCGAAATGCCCAAAGTTACTGGCTGGGCTCGGTCAAGCAATGGAAAGCTCCAGGCCCAGCAAGTGAACCTGGGAGAGTACATGGATCCAGCACGACTGGCCGATAGTTCAGTCGATCTGAATTTGAAGCTCATGAAATGGAGGATCGCCCCTAACCTGAATCTAGAAAACATCAAGAATACAAAGTGCCTACTCCTGGGAGCCGGCACCTTGGGAAGTTACGTTTCAAGGAATCTGATGGGCTGGGGCGTTCGGAAGATTACGTTTGTGGATTATGGCCGAGTGTCATTCTCTAATCCCGTACGCCAGCCGTTGTTTAACTTTAACGACTGTCTTGAAGGAGGAAAACCCAAAGCACTCCGAGCGGCTGAGGCACTGAAGGAAATCTATCCTGGCGTCGACAGTGAGGGACACGCACTGTCCGTTCCCATGCTCGGACACCCTTTCACAGACGAAGCAAAGACAAAAGAAGATTACCAGAAGCTAGAGAAGCTCATTAACGAGCACGACGCCGTATTCCTCCTGATGGATTCTAGAGAATCACGGTGGCTACCAACTGTAATGGGCAAGGCCGCTGGCAAGATTGTCATGAATGCTGCGCTGGGATTCGATTCATATGTTGTTATGCGACATGGTACCGAGAGTGGTCCTGAAGGGCAGACACCCCTGGGCTGTTACTTCTGCAATGATGTTGTTGCGCCAGCAGATGTGAGTTTTGATCCGTACTTTCACTTTCACGGCTAACCTTCTTGTAGTCACAAAAGGATCAGACTCTCGACCAACAATGTACTGTTACCCGTCCTGGAGTTGCACCAATTGCATCTGCACTTCTGGTGGAACTTTTGACAAGCTTATTGCAACACCCCCTTGGTAAAGACGCGCCTGCTCCACAACCAACTTCAGGAGTGGTTCCAGAAAGAGATCCCCCCGATCATGCATTGGGACTGGTTCCTCATCAGATCAGAGGCTATACTTCGACGTTTCAGCAAATTGTCATTCGTGGCCAGTCTTACGACTGCTGTAGTGCATGCAGCCCTAAGATCCTCAATGCCTATCGCCATGACGGTTGGGGATTTGTGAAGAGAGCATTACAAGAGAAGGAATATGTGGCAGAGCTCTCGGGCTTGGCAGAAGTTCAGCGAAGAGCAGAGGAAATGGCAGCTCATGTTGACTGGGAAGAAGATGATGACCTTGTTGACGACGGTGAAGGAGAACTTATTTAGAAGACTGTAAACGATTGTGGACAGACGATTAGATGTACATAGAGATGGATTGACATCACAGTCTTATCGGAAATGGCGTTACTGGTTTTCACTTTGCAGAATATTACTATGAAGGAGTCAATGACGAGATTGGTTACCTCTAGAAGAATAGTTCATGTGTTATTTTGTTTATATTATGACGTCCACTTGTTGTCAACAATCAGTCTAGGGAATAATTGCGATTATGTAAAGCTTCATTAAACAAAAAACATAGGCTACCGAGATCTTGAATTGCTTGCATATGGAAGGATAAATCCGATTGTGTATAATTTGGAGTGCAGTGGTTGAATGGTGGTTGAGGCATGGATGTGTTGATGCTTTTAGTCTAGGTAACTTATTAGGGAACAAACCTCCCGCACAACGCACTCTCAAGGCTTCATCAGTATACATCGATTAGCTTTGGTTTTTTTATTTCACTTCTGTTGGGGAAAAGAAAGATGAATTGGCGACCATGCCGCTGTCTTGGCAACCGTCCGCAAACAGACATGAGAGAGTAACAGTGGATCGACACCATACCAGAGCGTATAAAGTACCGTTACCGAAGGCGTCTTTGAACGCTATTCCGGCTTTGGTTATTTGTTTGGCCCGATCTTACACTGCAACTGTGATGAGGTCTTTAACAATGATGCTGGATCACCATTACTTATCTCAGATCGAGACTCAGACAATGGGCCAGGCGTCTAAACTATCACGGTACTCTTCAACTCATTCGTAATGATCAACAAACTTTTGATCGCTGCCACTATGGTATCTATGATCCCCTCAGTCAACGCCTTTGATCCCGCTAAAGACCGGTGGCTTTGCCAACAAGACAATGCTATCTGTATCACCTCGTTTGTATGGTGCTCAACCATCGATGAAGATACATCGAAAGGCTGTTCATACCCCGAGAATACCTGGCCAGAGTCTCCCAATAACTTTGGAGAGAACCCAGCACTGGTTCTATGGGATCATGAGTATACGATTCGCTGGAAGGGAACAGATGACAAATATGCCACTCTCATCGAGTGGCACTTTGTGAGAGACACGGATAGGCCAAGCAACTCGAGTAGTTTGGCATGGAGCAAAAGTATAATTCGAATCCCCACCGTTATTTCCAGATGAGACATGCTAACGTAAAGATAGAGCTCAAAAATAAAGAAAAGTCATATACTTTCAAGTTCAGTGACCTAGCCAGCGACTTTCCCAACAAAGACCACGACGATATCGACGCAGAACAAGTCAAAGCTGCCGCTAGTAATCTGATGAACCTCTGGGCTGTTTCGCAACCCGATAGGCCTTATGAGGGCGAGGCTCGAGTTCACGGCAACCCCTGGATGGACAAGTCTCAGCATTTCATAGTCATGGACGACGACGTGGTACCATATCTCGAAACGCAATACACGATAGCCAAGCAGAAGGAGGATGTTAAGTGGCATAATAATGTCGTTCTCGGGGTCGGCGTTGGCGTACCATTTCTTCTTGCTGCTTCCTTTGTCTTAGGCAGGTTAACGGGTAGAAAGAGGGTCAAGAAGATATCGGACTACAAATCTGTTGAATCGTATCATTCGGGGTATAACTCGGCGTATTTGGGTGGTTATTGAAGATTGCCGAGAAGCTGTTTCATATGTACGATGCTGTCGATAAAGTTGTCAGGGATATTGATCGGTTATTACCCCATCGTGCCCTTGTTCATGCATGGAGTGATCGATGATGTATCTAATGCAATATCACCGTGTATTAAGCGGGGTATCTGTGAACTTCAAGAAATAGTATACAAAGACGGAAGATACTTCACATACGAGAGAGCGAATGAAGATAATAGTTGTTGAACATATGGAATTATGGTATGTCTAAGAAATTTATCATATGTAGTCGTAGATCGGATGCTCTAAGCATCATCCCGTTTGAAATGCACCCCAACGCCTTCCAATGCTATATACAAGTGACTGTGCATTGCCCCAATCGGCCGAAACATCCAAGTAGCCATGTATAAATGCGGTTGTCGAGAAGCGGTACCGTTAGGTCTTGCTCATTTGAAGCTGATCTAGAAGACCAGAGAATGTTGTTGGTTTATCCTTTACAGTTTACCGTCAAAGGCATACTGGGCAGCCAAAGGCCAGCCAAGGATGACAGCGAAGCCAGGGAAGAAGCTGATAAAATAGTTAGTTATATGCCAGTAAAGAAGAGTGAGTATATGGAATTGTCAACTTACAAGAGGGCCTGGCTGCCAACTCGCTTGAACATCTTGGCGTAATCAGGAGAAGCAGGCTTCTGAGTGAGGGGAAGACGCTCGAAGGGGTGAGACTCCATAGCTCGACCGGCATTTCGCATCGCAGTAAGGAGAGAAAACTGGCGAGTCTGAACAGCGCGGGCGGCGGATCGAACAACGATGGGAGACATGTTGATGGGCTGGGTTGATTTGTTTTTTTTGGTGGAAAGTGGTAGTTGAGTTGTTGAAGTCAAAGACTTGATAAGAGTATTATACTCGAAGAATTGAGTGGTGTTTTGGTTGGAGTGGAGAGGTTGTTATTGCTCTGTTGAAGCTGTTGATAGTTGATGATAGTGATGAGGAGAGAATATTACTTTGGGAACGGTAAATGCCATCTTCTTATACAAGCAAAGATGTAGATCAATTTTTCTATATCGGTACCAACTTAGCAACTTGATTCCTTCAAACGGCGAGTTCCCAGCACCCACGCAGCCGGATACATCCATAGTGGTCAGATTTCATCTGGTTTGAATATCATCATGCCACTGCTTGGGTTCCCGATCCTGGGGAATTAAAGGGTGTAGTATCAAAGAGCCAATCAGGGCGGGTTCCAAGTCATCAGTCAGCAGCACAGGCCTAAACAGCCCAGGCGTGCATGGCACGATTTGGGCGGTTGTGGTGCCATTCTGATCGAGTCGGCGGGGACCGGCGATGTAGGCGATTGGTCAATTGGGGCATGCTGGCTACCACCCTGTTTATTCCGTCAACACCTCAATTTATCGACTGATGTTGATGACTGCCCTAAATGAAATTCTGGATCCCCAAAGGAAGAAATGACTTTCGCTTCGCCGCTCGCCGGACGGGTCACAAGATGTCAACCGTGCAGGTCTCGGCCGCGAGAAAACACCAATATTCACCATGATATGATGATATGATAGCTGTCTGGCCACTCACGGCGCTCTCCTACGTACTCCAAGACCGACAGCCCTGTCGCTTCTAATCACGTTCTGGCCAATCTTTTTGACATTGCATACCTGAGTTGTTCTAGATTGATAGTCTAGATTTGTGGTTGCATGAGATGCGGTTCATGATATCCATGATATGATTGCCGTGGTTCTTGCCGATGCCGAAAAACAACCGAAACAACATAGTGCTACTATTCTTCCTTCTCATCCTGTACCGAATCTGTGGTCTCTATCGGAGGATTTCATGTCTAAAAGTGGTAACACGGGTCGGCTCTCGAAGCCGGTTTGAGAGACAACCGGAGCATAACGACACGGAGCAAAGTGGATCTCGGGGCCGAACATAGAGGACATCAAGGTCATGTGACTCATAACGTGACGGTGACAGTCTGGACCCCAGCAAGTTCAAGCTGTCAAGTCCAGCTAAGCTAAGGCACCCTGTTGGAGATAAACCCCAGTCAATTGGTGATCGCGACAAGACAAGACGAGACGAGCAACCACGCACGCCCGAACGAACGAACGAACGAGCAATTGCTCAAGACACTCCTTTACAAATCCTTCAATGCCTCTTGTCGACCCTGTCACCATGTCCGCCCAGCAGCAGCCCGCGCTCAAGGCTGCTGTTCCGGCGATTCCTCTTGTCAACTCCCCCCTCGCTCTGCCAGCATCAATTACACATTCGGTGCTCCTTGCTGGCCTATTCTACTGGCGGTTCGATGCCCTGGTGGCCGATCCTGTCACGACCCTTCAGACCGGTCTTCCCGTAGTTGCTGCTATCCAGGCAGTCTACTTGATGCTGAGTCTTCCCCCAGCGGGATCTTCCTTGTCGTCTAAGAAACCGCGTCCCGGTGAGAAGAAGAAGTCGGATGGGAGGGAAGCAAAGTCTTTCCCTGTAAGTGGTTCATGATAAGCACACAAAGTACAGAACTAACGTCGATGCATCAGACTGCTGTTATTTCTTTACTCCTAGCACTGATTCTGACACCTGCTCTCCATATTCTACTTGTCCTTTTTGGCGCGCCATTCCTTACCCACGTTCCTCACACGTTCTTGTGCTGCGCTCACATCGCCGTCCTCGCGATATATCCAGTCTTCTACGTCCGCGGTTCCGACCCCATTCCCCTGCAGGCTGTGGTTGGCGTGTCTGCTCCTTTCGATCAGACATTTGGCGGCTTTCTCGGAACAGTTGTTGGAGCGTGGCTTGGAGCTGTCCCTATCCCTCTCGACTGGGATCGTGAGTGGCAGAAGTGGCCCGTTACGATTGTTGTTGGAGCCTACCTTGGATACATTGTTGGCTCTCAGCTTCTCGGCACTATCTTTTATGGAAAGCGCTGGGCCGTTACCCCTGAGATGAAAGGGGAATGAGATGCTGGTTCATGAGACCTACCACCGTCCCTACCCTACGTCTGCGTAATAGCTGGATTGGGATTTAAATCCGCGTTCAGGGCTGCAGATGTGCTGAGTATAGTATGAGATAAAAGTCTTTAACATAAAAACATTGCCTGTCATCACAGCGATGAAAATATATAATGCTAGATATATGAATGCCTGAACTTTTCTCTATCGAGCATTGCCCTACTACCTGTGAACTATGGTGCCGCTATATGTTTACAATTACGTTCTCCAAGTCACTTATTGGATTACAACTTCAGCCTGTCATGTCGCCGAATGAATGTGCTAGAGGGACAAGCCTTTCTTTCGATTGGTGATCAGTTACTGATCCTGTCAGTCCTCAACCTGTTGGAAAGACGAAAGGGTGCGAGATGCCCTGCAGATCCACGACCCGGGATCTACCCGGGTCACCCTCATATTACGTATGACAAGTCAAGCTGCTGTCGTGTGCCCAGCGGATTTGTCTCCGTCGTGCCTGAAATTACACTCGGCGTCCTTCCCTAATGGCTGGGCCGTTATAGCTCTTCGTCGCATTCGCACCTTAAGTACTGTACATGTGTGCTGAAAGACGATGAGCTTCATATGTTCAGTAAGTGTCTTGGTGGATAGTATGCTGTTTACGGAATGTGCCGTTCAACTGCATAGTACGGCCTTGTAGGTTATTATCACGATGGCGACTAGTCATATCGCTAACAAAGCCCTGCTCTTTGAATACATATAGCTTCGATAGCAACGTGTCCGAAGGGCACCTCAAAATGTTGTTTTTCCACAATCGACTCTCTAGCCCGTATCAGACGACTCTCATATGAAGCCTGGTGCTTGGCAACACATGTTTAGGTTTCGTCAATATTAGTTCAACTGGGTTTAGACATCTTCATTCAGCGCACTACCGGACGAAAGAAAAGTAACAAAGTGTGGCTTCGTTTAGTAAGACCGGACTATACGCGGATGCCAAAGGCAAGCCTAATCAGCAGCAGCTAGTTATTAATGTTCGCATTCGCTCGTGCTGTAGCTGTTTATATAGCGGAGAATTATACAGTAGAATGACCCTTGCCTGGGTATCAAAGCGAGAGCAGGACTAATTTTTATTGGGCGAACCGTATCTACGTAGTCCGTTGCCCTGCATCTAGGGTTGGTTCCAAACTTTATGACCCCAGATTTCCCATGTGCTCACGCTGATATCATCTTGCTCTCTGCTGATATCATATAACGTCAAGTTAGACTTTGAGATGGGCTCATTTCTATTGCGATGTTGACTACGAACAACTCGCCTCTTGTTTAGTGTCTTACTCTAACAGGCGCAGAGGTGAATCTAGACTTGCTAAAAGGGGGCTGCCGAGCTGTTCTCTCTTGGCCCTCCACTTGAGTGCCGGTGAGGCCGTGATGCAAGGACTTGGGACTTGAGTAGATGCTTGGCACTGACGCGTATTCGTAGCCTCAAGTATTTTGAAACATGAAAAAAAACTGAACAGTTCAGCATTAACCGAGCCAAGAGCCTAAAGCCAAGCTGAATTCAGTGAGTGACTTGACAAGCCACGCCTGGGAAAAGTCAGAAAGAATTTTCAGTGGGCACAGACAGCAAGGAAGGTTGAAAGAAACATGGCAATGGAGAAATCTAACAGCAATAATGTTTCCTTTTTGGGTAGGGTACGTTGAATTGACCTTGCCGCTAAGTCTTGGGAGTCGGTAGACTCGGCATCTTGATCTTGTGGTGGTACTCAAAGCAGTTTACCTACCTATTAACCTAGTAGCGGCTCATTACGACAGTAGTGTGTCAGGTAATCTTGTTATCAGGCACACTGCATATCTTAATAATCTGCAACGCCTTGACACATCGCTTACGATGTCCAAGAGGCTGAGGCTCATGCAGAAAACGTAATTAAATGCGAGAGAGGTTAAATGCAGTATTTTGATATGAATATCGAGATTTGAGGCCTTAATTGGCATCAGAAGACCAAAATTCCCGAAAACTCAGCCACAGAGATCAACGAATATCGATTGACGAATCCTTCCATTCGTTTATCTGGTGCTGGACATCTTTTGGTGGTTGTTTGCGGCTTGCCCCAGCCACAATGAGACATGCGCCTCATGACGTAGCCCTAGTGATCCCTGTCAAATCTGCGACTAATACAACATGACTGGGGGGCCGGGCTAGCCCGACCTCACCCAAGCTTGTTGTTGTACCTTCTGTACTGTACAATTTCAGGTAGGCCATGGTCAGGCGGTTAAAATTGACCAAGCAGGGCAGCGTTTGCTTGGCCTACGACTGGCTCGTAGCGAGATGTTGTCTCTGTGGCTTGCCACATCCTTGTTAGGTCGATGACGCAGTGCCCAGAGTGTAGGAGCGGTTGAGGTTGCGCGGACACTTTTGCCGTTGCTTGGTCAGGGAAAGTTGGAAACAGAGTGATTAGCAGGTAGGTACCGTACCGTACCTTCCTTTAGGCTTGTGGTTGTCGGGTGTGTGATGTGATGTGATGTGCCGTTCTTGGTCCGTGGATGACCGAGTCTGTATAAAAGACTCTGTTTCCCTCCAACCTACCAAACCTTTCCTACCATCCTATAACAACCCAAAGCCTAACAAAGTTCTCTAAACAACTTTCTAACTACTACCATATCACCCATTTTCGAGTAATTCCTCGTCTTCACAACCGACAACATGCCTTTCACCGCTAGGTAAGCCGACTTCTTCCAGTATGCTCGACTGAGCGACGACGTCATCCCGAGCGATCCGCAGTCAACGTTATTGCAAGATATCGCGGGATGGTCCTCTCGAGCTGTTGAGAATACAGGCGCAGAAACTAGAAGCATCACGGCATATACTAACATCTCCTTCAGCGACATTTGCAAGATCATCCTTGCCATCATCCTCCCTCCCGTGGGTGTCTTCCTCGAGCGCGGTTGTGGTGCCGACTTCTTCATCAACATCCTCCTCACCATTCTGGGTAAGTCACTTATCAATTCAGCCCCTGCACCCGATCCCTCCGGCGCAGGCTCACGCCGGCACTTAACAATCATCTCTACACGTCACAACAGTTGACTAACTCGCACTCAGGTTACATTCCCGGTATCATCCACGCTCTATACATTATCCTGAAGTACTAAGCCTTACCGCACTTGGCTTCTCACGGCAACGGCGCTTCCCAAATGACTTAATGAGTACCCCGCTTCCCAACCACCGACAACAACTGGCCAGTCATCGGCTGTTCTGGACCATGCGGCATTCTGTCTGACGGCCAAGACACCAATGACTGCCGTGTCGACCGGGTACGCGCATTCGACCACCGGATGTTTTGTGTTTCTATTTGCGCAACCTTGGCTTCGCTTTGATACCTCACGCCGGTGATCCGCTTATGAGTTTGGATGCCGATTTTACGACAGGCATGGACGCGATGCGATATCAATTCCTTATTTTCTTTGTTTGCTTGCGGATGGAGGCGCATGCTGGACTGGCTCTCAAGGCATAATGCATTGGGCTTCTTAGTAATTAATTCGATACCCGTCAATCCAACGTTTCCTTAACATCAATATTTTGTTGTAGTCACTCTCGCAACATTGTGATTGTATGCATGTATGGGTGATATGACCCAGTCTTCTTGGCAGACCCATCTCGTAACATCGGCAGATGAGCGACATGGGTGTCTTCATGTAGCCGGATAACCTTTTCCATAGCTTGCTATCAGAAATTAAAGTCCTATCAGCTTAACCTTGTACTAATGTAAAGAGCTGGAATACCAAAACGCACGAATTTGCTTTCTTAACTCTTTGAAAGAGTTCCGCGGCACCAGAAAAAGGCAAAGTCCTTGCCTGAAGGATTCAAAGGTTTCGATTGGCGATAGGATCATTCGGAAATGCAAGCGGAGTGGTTGCAGCGTATCTTTGTGGCCATGCAGTTTGTTGTTTGTTTGATTTCAGATCAATGTGAATGTGGAGCCTGTCTTATTTCATGCATGTTAACCAAATATTTACCTCTAGGTACTAATCTAGCCAAATCAAGATGTTCATCTACTTGTGTTTAAATTTGAAATAAACTACTGCATGGTAATATAAAATAACTTTCCTTGCTAGAAGCATGTATTCTTCCACCATAACCGCTCATATAGTCACGTGCTTTCGTTCCTTACATCACGATTGGATCGCGTCACTACGCGTTTCACGAGCCATGCACTTAAACCATCATTCCCACGCTCCGACATGCCTTCAGCACAGCCAGAAGTAATAGAAATACTTGACGATGAAGACACGGCTTCGGAGACCGGCGTGAATAGCTCTACGGCTTCAAAATCGTCACAGAAGAGAAAACATGAAACCGAAATCGAAGAGAAGGTTGAGTGGACAGGCGACGAAGATGATCTACCTACTAAGCCAAAAAAGCGCCGCGGCAAAAGAAAATCAACGCGGAAGAAAGGAGGACAAGAAGCTGATGCAAAAAACGAAGCCCCCGCGGAGGACTTTGAATTGACAGACTTGCCCGAGTATCTCATCGAGCGCAGGCGACAATTTGACAAGAAGAGGAAAATCCACCATGACGCTGCTTTGATGGTACCCCCAGACTACTCGGGGATTCATTTTGAAGAGACAAGACGACTCAGAGAACTAGAAGAGCGACCGAAGTTTCCTGAAAGTAGTGGTATCAAGCCTTCGAGACCCTACAAGGACATTGAGCTGCCCCAATCCGCAGGTCTCATCCCGGCATCTATCGCGCAGTACCTTCGAGATTATCAAGTTGCTGGTGCATCGTTCCTTCACAGAAAGTTTGTCTACCAAGAAGGTGGTATATTGGGCGATGACATGGGTCTTGGCAAAACAGTGCAAGTGGCAGCTTTTTTGACTGTTGCATTTGGCAAGACCGGTGATGAACGTGACGCCAAACGGCTACGACAAATTCGCCAGTACCCTGAACGATGGTACCCGAGAATACTGATAATATGCCCTGGGTCTCTGATCATGAATTGGAAGAATGAGTTAGATCGTTGGGGCTGGTGGCATACCGACTTGTTTCATGGAGCCAACAAAGAGGATGCTCTGAGTACTGCTCGTGCGGGTCGAGTTGAGATTATGATCACCACCTATGACACGTACAAGAACAGTCGGAGTTCCATCAACTTGGTTCAGTGGGACGCAGTGATCGCCGACGAATGCCACAGGTTGAAAGACAGATCCTCGGAGACTACCAAGGCTCTAAATGAGATCAACGCGCTTTGCCGTATCGGCTTGACTGGCACGGCAATCCAGAACCGATACGAAGAACTCTGGACACTCCTAGACTGGACCAACCCCGGCCACTTTGGGACCCTTCCTGAATGGACGCAGAGGGTAACTAAGCCACTGACTGTCGGTCAGTCTCATGATGCAACCGTAGCCCAACTCAGTCTGGCAAGGACAACAGCTGATAAACTGGTACACAATCTTCTACCACAATGCTTTCTTCGGCGAATGAAATCCATCATAGCGAAGCAATTACCCAAGAAGACAGACCGAGTTGTCTTCTGCCCCTTGACGGATTTTCAGAGGGACGCTTACGAGAACTTCCTTGACAGCGCGGATATCGAAACCCTTCGAACTCTTTCAGAGCCATGCTGCGGAGGCAAGAAGAAAGGATGGTGTTGTAATCGCCTTCTTTCTGATGGCAGGCGATGGCAGAATATCGTATTTCCCAGCATGATGGTTCTGCAAAAGCTTGCAAACCATCTGACTCTTCTCGTGCCTCAGACGACTGATCCGGAAGCAAAACACGACTCAGATATCAAAACGCTTCGAACCTGTTTGCCAGATACCTGGAAATACGTCTACGATAACAGGGACCGGATTAAGAACCTGGTGAACCCCGAATTTTGTGGAAAATGGAAGGTTTTGAAGAAATTGCTCAAGTTCTGGCATACCAATGGTGATAAGGTGTTGGTCTTTTCTCACAGCGTGCGGCTTCTGCGCATTCTGCAGCATCTCTTCACCAACACGAGCTATACCGTGAGTTATTTGGATGGCTCATTGAGTTACGAGGCGCGTCAGGAGGTCGTTGATACGTTTAACTCCGATCCAACGCAGTTCGTTTTTCTCATATCGACCAAAGCCGGAGGAGTTGGTCTCAATATCACATCTGCGAACAAGGTCGTTATTGTTGACCCTCATTGGAACCCGTCTTATGATCTTCAAGCACAAGATCGAGCCTATCGTATTGGTCAGGTCCGCGACGTCGAAGTATTCCGTCTTATCTCGCTCGGTACAGTCGAAGAAATTGTCTACGCGCGACAAATATACAAGCAGCAGCAAGCGAACATTGGATACACGGCATCATCCGAGCGCCGTTACTTCAAGGGTGTTCAACAGGACACAGACCGGAAGGGTGAGATCTTTGGGCTTACTAATATCTTTACATATCATAACGATATCGGCCTGCTCCAAGACATTGTCAATAAAACCAATATTGCCGAGGCCAAAGCGGGTGTGCATCTTATCGACGTCGACATGGAGAAGGCGGCCAAGGATGAAGAGAATCTTGGTATTATCAAGAATGAGGCACCAGATGTTGAAGACGGTGGCATGAGTCAACTTGCCTCGCTTCTGACGTCGGAGAACCAGCAACGGATGCTGGAATCTAAAAAGGCCAAGAAGCCCAAAAGCGATGCGATACAAGCCATCCTCACTTCTGCAGGTGTTGAGTATACACACGACAACAGTGAGGTAATTGGATCGTCCAAGATCGAGGAGCAACTCTCGCGACGGGCAGCCATGACTTCGTATTCTACAGAAGAGGGCCAGAGTGCCCTCTTCGCGGATCCTGGTAACGAGCGTGGTGAAGGCCTATTTGGCGTATACAACCCACCTGAAGAGGTGAAGTTGCGGCACTTTTGCGAAATGGCCAAGGAATTTGGTTTCGCGAACGCAACAGAATTTGCACTCGTAGTGGAAAGCTGGACGCAAGAGGCGAGGCGAAATTGTCTAGATATGTTCTACAAGAAGAGAGAAGCCAAGCTCATCCAACAGGGGATTATTAAGGAAGAGGATCTGAAAGATGAGACACACGATCCAGATGCAAAGGAAGAGGTCAAAGACGATGTCGAAGATGAAAAAGGGGACATCAGCTCTGCCTTTAAAGACGAAGATGTCAAGGACAATAAGGAGAATGTGTTGAGGAGGGAGAACGTCAAGACTGAGATTGTCAACACAAAAGTTGAAGAGGAGAAGAAGATCAAGACGGAAGGTGCAGGATCGAGTGTACGAACGTCGATATTCCTGTCAGACGACGACGATGATGATGAGTTGTGAGGCGTTAATGCTTTCGATTTGATACCCTTCATATTCATAATGCATAACTCGTATTTTCATTTTCTACCGCTGTCAGTTGCCAGAAACTCAAAAACCCTCACAGATCTACTTTGTCAATGTTCCCACGACGTGGGGAAGAAGACGAAACCTTGCCTCTCCTACTGGTGACGCTAGATCGATTTTCTCCCATGGCCCAGCCTCTCTCAACGTTTTACCGGTCGATCGGCAGATTCGGCATGAACCCATAACTTGCGACCACACGAGTCCAGTGGCCCCTAATTCTTATCAGCAATTGTCCGGGCGGGAGTAGGAAAAATTGACTCACATTGATAGGCGCGCAAAAAGAAGCTCCTACTCTGATCGATGCGCACATGCTCATACGCATACCATCGCCCACCCTTCTTGAGACTTTGATATAGAAGCTTGATGTTCTTCTCAGGTTCAGGAATACTGCAGAGGCACAGAATAGTGACAATGCAGTCGACGCTTTCAGGCTCGATCCGGCCATCCCACGCTTTCGGGTCGTTGATGGATTCGATGCCCACTGGGACAACCTCATAGACACCATCAAGCCCAATCTCCTTAACTCGCCGTCGCAGAGTCGCTGCAGACTTGGGATTGGGTTCAATGCCGTATACGCGAGTCAGCCCACTTTCTTCTCCCTTTCTTCGTCTGAGTTCCCAATCATCACCATCAGCCCCCTCGGTATTCACGCCGACGTTGACTTTGGCAAACACGTCCGCCCACATTCCGGTCCCCGCGCCAATCTCAAGAACAACTCCGTTGATGGGCCTCTCGACGACCTCATCTCCCATACAGCCATTCTTGACCCGTCCTTCGAGTAGTGGAATGACTTTGCTCTCCGCGTTGGCCTTAACCTGGGGACCTATAAAGGCCCAAAAGTTTCCAAACCAAGCCTCTTTGAATCGAGAGGGTGAGAGTAAGGTACGAAAATCTTTGTTCCTGATAACTTCGAGAATCGTGCTAGGGAGATAACGCAATGATATGGCCATGAACAGGTAAGGGTCGATGAGCTGCTCAATGAGCTCTTTCAGGGTTGAAAGGACCGCCATGGTGGGCACTGATCTTAGAGATAAGACACTCAGATACGAGCTAGTAGTCTTGATAGAAGGAGGGGATTGCTTTATATAAGGAGACTTTTGGACATGGTCACCCACACGGAAGTCGGCTCGTTTTGTAAGGTTTCCGCGTTCCGGAGACTGAGCCGAGCGGGGCCGTCAGTCACATTGTCAGTCTTGTGTCCAACACTGATTCCTAAAGCAATAGATAGATAATTGGCCAGGAAGAAGATAAGAAGAGATCTACTACTCTGATCGTCGCGCTACTAAACCTCTTTCCCAAGGCATTTTCGGGGTGCAGCTTCTTCTTAAAGGAACCTAGTTACTATTCTCTTATATGGTCTTCTTTGGTCTATATTCTCTTTTCCAAGGCAGGCATGTTCGGTAAGACTTGAGATGCGACTCCCATGACTTCCTTGAAAGCGCCATTTGCGCGAGATGTTTAGTTACATGACAGCGGACAACATGGAGACAGAGCTCTAGACGCTGGGGTTGAGAGCAAAATGCTATTATCATCCACTATACTGTGTTTGTACACAGGCAAATAGGCTGCATAGCTTTGACAAAATGTTGTTGAATATTGAAGCATCACCTCCAAATTCTGAGCTTCACCGTAGTAGTTGGCCCTCGAAGATCGCAATACAAAGACGCCCAAACTCCAATCGTCCAATGCATTTTCCTCCCCATCTTTTCACCCTTTCAACATCCAATGCCCCAAAGATACCCCAATTACAGCAGCTCGAAATCATCAAGCTGGTCTCGGTACTTCATGATGTTCCTCTTGATCTTGCTGCCCACAGTCCATGTCACAAAGTCCTCCATGCCTCTCGTAACCAGGTAGGCAGGGTCGGTGACCGTCTCGGTTCCCACACGCACGTGGCCCTGTTCAATCATCTTGGTGGCTGCCTGCACAGTCTCGGCCATGCGCAGCCTGGTCATGAGCACGGGAAGTCGGCGGCGCGCAAAGGCGCTGACGGTGACGCTGTTCTCGACAGCGGAAAGCTTTGAGGAGGATGAAAGAACGCCCATGTCGTAGAGCTTGTTGAGAAGCAGCTCCTCGTGCTTGCGGCGGGTTGCGTTCTCGGGAGGGAGGAGAGATAGACGATGGGCGAGTTGGCGCAGAGACTGCGATTGTTAGCAAGAGTCGCTGCGCTTTAGATATTAAAGGTGGCACATACACCACAAAGACGATTATACTTGTGATAGTCCTCGGGCTTTTGGATCATGTACCGTCGCATGACGGCCTTGTCGCGATGGCCATTGTCGCTTTTGTATGTGATAAAGTCTGTCTTTCGCAGAAGCTTCGACTCGTGATGCTTGAGTTTTCGGACCATGATTGCGGCTTTTCGTCGTCACTCGCTATAGAAGGATTATTATGAGACGGTTGGTCGCCTTTTTCTGCTTGCGTCGTCGCCGTCGTTGGTAGAGTAAATAGTTGCTATCCCACTGTCAAAAGTTCACCAAGGTTGGATTTGCAACGATAAAATCTGAGTGGAGACGCGGAATTCACCCCGCCGCATTCCGCCCCGTCGAAAAACCTCCAACGATTGAATATCACCAAAATTAGCCTCTAGAGTCTCGCAACCGCCAATTTGAATCGCCAGGTTTCAATTACAGCAACCCACGATGCCTCCTAGACTACCAGTCCTCTCGACAGCCTCGGCTATTACGCGAACCGTCGTTCGACCCTTTTCTACCACAGCCCCTGCTGCTGCTCCCCGCGAGCACGTCCCCACTGCAGGAGCTCACAATCACCGACTTGCGAACCTCAACAACAGTAATAACCGTGCCGGCGGGCACAAGTCATCGCGCCCCGGAGATGCTGCTGCTAGACTTATAGAGCGATACAAGTCGCGGAGCGCCACGTACGCAATGGAGAAGACGGCCCAGATGGACTTCCTCAAGAACCAGAAGATGTCCAACGACTTCCTTAGGCAAATGCCTCGACGATGGGAGGCAGGAGATGTTTACTCGCCTCACGATCTGAGCCCTGTCGAGATGCAGAAATGGAGGAAGAGGTCGGTAAAGAACAACGATGTTATCGATGCGCTCGGCATCAGCCCTCTTGACATGTACAAGGTGTGTTTATATCAGCTTGTATGCATATATGATTCACTGGTGCTAATTCGTACAAGAACTTCTCTCTCATCGAATACTTCACATCATCATCTGGAATGATCAACCACTCCAACCTCACCCGTCTTCGACCCGTCAACCAGCGCAAGGTGGCCAAGATGATCCGCCGAGTTCAGGGAATGGGTATCTACCCCAGCGTGCACGCCCATCCCGAAATGCTCCGTGAGCAATTCTTCACGCGCCAAAAGTAGACCAGTCGTATATAAAGGAAGTCAAAAAAGGGAAACGACTTGTCCCTGCGCTGGCGTTTTGTTGAATGGGATGATGTCATGATCATTATTTTTGTGGTCTTATGTATAACAGCCTCAAACCTCTATGTAACATATTGATACAGTTGTCAACATCCAACACATCTCCTTCTTTTCATGTGAGATATTTTTGGTACATTTCAAGCTCTTAGTATTCTATTGAGCTTGTATTGGCATAGCGAATCCTGGTTGAGTCGCTTGCCTTTTGACTCGAGAGCGGCCCATACCTCAGAATATCGCCCCTGAGCCCACGCCTTGAAATCCGCTTGTAGCTGTTGTCCTGGAAGAGCGTTAAACGCAATGCCCAATCTGCTTCATGTTAGTTGTCTTGTCATATTGGAAAATGGTAGTTGGTAACTCACGTCATTGCATCTGGTTCGTGCCCCGTCACCACGCTCATCCTTATGAGCATATCCTGAACCTTTTCCAACTCTCCACTACCAGCAACAGCGCCGACATAGGCACTGTATACCGATGGAGGAACGTCTACCTCCATGCTTTCAATTCGCTTCCAGATGAGATGGGACTGGATTGAACCTCTTGGTGTGCGTTCAAGGGCCCAAAAGACCGCTTCCAGACTTGCATAAGACGGCCCTTCGGTAGAGGCTGTGATTGCCTGCCAAAAGTCCATTGCCTGGCTGGACTTGCCGCAAGATGCGTAAGCTAGCATGAGAGAAGTGTAAAGCTTGGTGTTGGGCAACACTGTCGTGTCCATTTTCAGCATATTATGGACAATTTCTAAGGACTCATCATCGGGGCACCTCGAGAATCTCTCGAAGAAGGTGATGTATGTCTCCCGCTTGGGGTGATAATCGTTATTTCGATGTTGGCGCATGTGACCGAAAACATGAGATGCCATATCTGGACGCTTGCGGTCAAAGAACGACTCCATGAGCTGCACACGGTGTTCAAAGCTGAGATCTTGGAAGAACTGTCTCAAGATTTGATATCCATTCCATGCCCTCGAGGTACTTGTTTGGAGATCCGCACAGAACTTGGTAAAGGCCTCCTGGATAGTTTCTCGCTCGGCAGCACTGAATTGAAAGGCGTGAACAGATAAGATGTCCATCACTTCATAATGCTGCTCATTCTCCAAGAGTCGGATGCAAAGAGAAGCAACTGTGCTAGGCTCGAGGAGCACTTGGTTGTCCTCGCACATTTCGACTATTTCACCAATGAGCTTGAAGTTTGGCGTCGTCTGTAAAGTGAGAGTCATCATGAAAGTGTTTACCAGTCGGCCAAAGTCCCACCATAAATCGGGCTTTACGTGCCAGGGCTCATGATGCGTAACCTTCTTGTACGCCGCATGAACTCCAGGTATATAGCCCGCTTCAAGTCGCATCTCCATGAGAATAAGGTGAGACTCGCCATCAATTGGGATACCCTTGTCGGCAGCAAGTGAAAGGATCTCCTCGACTAACAACATGTCTTTCAACTCAAGTCCAGCTCGAAGAAGGCTGTTGATGGTGGCCGTGTTCGACTTGAAAGACTCGTGCGAGCTTTCCATTCTGGACATCATGTTTTCCACTTCGGGCAGGCCTTTTCCAATAATGAGGATTGCCTGCAGTAAGCTATCCCAGTAATGTTTTTCTGGCTTCATGTTGAGCATTTCGCCAATTTCAAGGAAATACGGAACCGCCCAATCCTGGAGGTTATTGCGGGCAGCGAAGTGAGCGATGAGTGGTATGATATAGTTGGAGCGGGTTCCAGATGGAAGGGGCTTCTCAAACCAGTACTGCGTCTCCTGGACCCGATCCCTCTCAGCAAAGAAATTGACCAATACACGCTGAATATGTTTTTCGAATGGATAGCCGTTTTCTTGCGCCCAATTGACAAAGATGACAAGATCCTCTTCGTGACCGTCCCGAGCCAATCCCTGGCACATCCATAATATGGGGTTTTTCGTTTTCTTATCACAGTACTGCATTACTTCGTCCTTTTTGTCATATATCATTTGGAGAGCCTCCTTTGATCCACCATAGAGACACAGCACTTCGATAAATGTGCACCATAATCCGCCACGAGTCGTCCAGCCGGGTTTTTCGTGCATCCGGGGGTCTTCAACGGCAGTCCAGAGAGCGTTGGCCAGTTTAAGATGTTCGGTAGTTCGTTCGCGAGGTCGAAGTCTACAGAGAACGTTGAGGGCATTGATAACATCGGCGATCTCGATCTTTGCTTGAATGGGAAATTGCCGTTGTACCACAAGGTAAGGAAGCAGTCGACTGCATTGCATTGCCTGAGTGCCGTTCAATGGCCTTCGACTGGAGAGCTTTCCTTCAAAGAAAGACCTCCAGGCCTGAACAAGCTCCTGCGTAGGTGGGGGGCGTAAGTTGTCGAGCATGCGACTCCTCCAAATCATAATCTTCTGCCATCCTGGTTCGAATTCGGGTTGACGAATCTCTCGAGGTGCCTTGGCGAACAGCGCTTCGAGGAAGTATCTCCGCGAATAGCCATTGTTTATTGTTCTAGGGAATCGTGTTCGGCGAAGGGGAGTAGAATAGATGGCGCAAGACGGGGATCGGACTTGCTGGATGAGGACCCGTCGAGCATGGCGGGCCAATTGCGCCCTCATGATGGATTAGTCTATGTGAAGAAGGAACTGATAGGTTAGTTGAAGTCTAAAGAATTGCCGAGTTTTGGGTCCTAATTACAAAAGCATGTTTGAAACGTCGCATTCACAAGTGGTGGTGGTGGGATGTCGACACGGCAATTCGGAATCTTGAAATCTCCAATCGCGAAGCTGTGATTTTGGAGTTTGAATTGCGGGATGTTGTTGGCCGAAAATTAACCGATTGTGCTTAACCCGCTATCGGGGACTATCAATTACGTCTTTAAGATTCACAACTCACTTGGACGAAGGAAATTTGTGTTAGAATCTTGGTTCGACTATCTACCTACCTACCTGTTGTACAATTCATATATTTTGTAGAATATGTTCGAGCGACAGATTGTCATTGGATAAGATCTCGGAAGCATTTTATGTCTACTAGTGTCTAGGAATAAAGGCTTCGATAGTCCCCACAGGTTTTCGATGCAATCCATCTCGAGAGTGTAGTATATGCCAGGACAAAGCAATATATGGATATATAATGAGTTCTTTCAGTTATTATCATATAGTAGCTAATAATCCAACATATTTTACAATTCCGCAGGGCCTTATATCCCGAGATGTCTCCAGCTAAGCGATACAGAAATGTCTACGTCATGAAGCTGTCTAACAGCTCGCCTGAGCTTCCGATCCTCTTTCACTCTTTTCACATTCACCAATGGTTCAATAGCATTAATCCACCAATCCCTTTCTCTAGCCAGTAAACAAACATCCTTGGTGCCTCGCCCGCATCCTTTGCCCGCGACACTCATTTGACTCCAACCGAAACGTACTGTACCCCGCCCCAAACCGCAATTGTTGGTGGGGTGAGTTCGAGGGTCGACCAAAAGGCGCGATGATGAATGGGGGAGCTGGAGCTTAGAGTCACATCTCCGATGCTCCATCCTTTCTCGAGTGACAACCTATAAAGAACCTGGCGTCTTCCTTTATGCTTTGACACCCGATAAACTGTTATTATCAATAATATCATCAACCGTCACAATGCCTCTCCTACCTCAAAGCGTAAAGCCCCGCGTCATCCTGGGTCTCATGACCTTTGGACCTCCAGGTAGTGAGAAGCTTGACGCTCGTATCTTCGACTCGGAGACATTCAACAAGGCGCTCGACGTCTTCCAGAGCAAGGGCTATAGTGAGATCGACACTGCTCGCGTATACGTCGGTGGAAACCAGGAGGGATGGACTGGTAAAGAGACCAACTGGCAGCAGAGGGGACTCACTCTCGATACCAAGGTCAAGTATCCCAAGGAACCTGGCGAAAACGCCTACGACAAGGTCATCGAGTCGGTCGAGACCAGTTTGAAGGAGCTTGGAACTGACTGCATTGATGTAAGCTGCTGTGGACCAACAATGAACTAACAAGCACTAACACGGTGAATAAATAGCTGCTCTACCTCCACCGTCCTGACCGCGGTGTTCCTTTTGCTGAGACCCTCGAGGCTATCAACAAGCTGCACAAGGATGGAAAGTTTGTTAACTTTGGTATCAGTAACTTTACCGCATACGAGGTCGCCGAGGTTGTCATGACCTGCAAGTACAACAACTGGGTGCGACCCACGGTCTACCAGGGCATGTATAATTGCCTCACTCGTTCTATCGAGGCGGAGCTCTTTGTGGCATGCAGAAGATATGGCCTCGATATTGTTGTTTACAACCCTATTGCTGGCGGTCTTTTGTCCGGCAAGATCAAGTCGATGGACATCAAGCCTGAAAGCGGTCGCTTCTCTGACCAGTCTGGCATCGGCAACACCTACCGTCAGCGATACTTCAGAGAGAGCACATTCAAGGCCCTGAATGCTATCGAGCAAGCCGTGGAGAAGAACGGATTAAGCATGCTTGAGACGGCGTTGCGATGGATGGTGCACCACTCCAAGCTCAAGATCAAGGACGGCAACGATGGAATTATTCTAGGCATGTCCAGGGTGGAGCAGCTGGAGGAAAACCTGGAGCTTCTTGAGAAGGGCCCTCTTCCCGACGAAGTGGTTGAGGCACTTGACCAGGCCTGGTTGTACTCCAAAGCAGACACGACTAACTACTGGCACGGGGAGTTGGAGTATACTTATGATGTGCACGAGGCTCTGTTTGGAGCATCGGCCAAGTAAATTGCGAATAGGTAGACAGTAATATCTATCGTCTGACTGAGACTCACGTGCTATTCTTGAAGACTTCAAGCACTACTATTATTCTTTATTGTATGTGTCTGACGGCGATACTGCATATGAACATGTCTTGGGATTGGGGGCGCGTGGGGAGAATGTAAGATAGCACATGACTTTAAGGCGTCATTTTATTGGTGCGACACCCTTGGCATTAGGCATTGTCATCTTGTTGATAGTGTAGCACGCAATCAGATCTTAGCTAGTAGGTAGATCTAAGAGATATGTCAAAACCTGTTATTCGAGGTATATGCATGAACGGGGAAAAAGTACTTTTGTAGCGAGTACCTTGTGTATAATAAGCCTTTGCCTCTGTAGATTATTTATTCCCTAACTTAGTACAGAGGAATATTGTCAGTACCTAAGCTAAGATTCCCAATGGTCGAATCATGTACTCTTGTATATCCTAACCGCGATAACCTCTTTTATTTAGTACCTACTAAGTTATTCACCACCATGAATGCCTCTAAAAAGTCCAGATAAACCCCCATGCAGGCCAACTGAACTATGACGGCACCCCTAGTGCCCCCCGTGCCATCCAATTCCCCGCGCTGTTGGTCCCTTGCGAGTTTGGCCCCTGTAAAATGGGGTCTCGGGACCCGCTTGTCTCCGCCCCGGACTAGCCATGGCTGCTTTTCAACACCACCTTTACATACCACAGATCCAATACAACGGCCTCGATTCGACAGGTTACCCATATTCAGAAACACCCGGTACAGCCGCAGATCCCAGCTAAACCGTTTCACTCTTTTCTTTTATTATATTTATATACTTGTACCTTCCCCAGTCCCTCCCTTCTTACCCTCAATGTCTCGCCGCAATAACAGAGAACAAGAGGCCAGTCTCCTGCAAGGTCGCGATCGAGTATCCTTAGATTCAGATTCGGATTCAGATTCCTCCACCTCATCCAGTGACGATACCACATGCGAACCGGCTTCGTCTTCCGCTGCCAGACCAAGAACTGTTGGCGTCCGTGGCACCGCCAACCAGAAGAGCAACGCTTCCGATCTTGACACGAAACGCCACGATCGCAACAAGAATATCAAGACAAAGTCGAATATCGACAGCGAAGGGTTGGAGTTGGACGATATGAATCCCAATGACCTTCGTCGCCCAAACTACCATCGTCATGGCGATGGTAAGTCTGGTGAGCCCCTTCTTTTCAAGGAGGATGACCCTGAGCGCGGTCGCGCTGGCTATTCACCTACCAGCGATACCGGACGACGACCTAGTCAGGGATCAAGGGCGTCCAGTGAGGATGATATCCCCTATCATCCGAACGAGATGATGGGACGACCAAGTATGAGTCGACGATCTACGATGCGCAGTCGAAGCCCTCAAACCGCAGCTGAAGCTGCCGTAGATTCGACCAAGCAAAGGTATACGTACGCAGGGTTCTTCCTTATCGTCAGCTTGATCGCATTTTGCGTCCAGACGGAACTGAGCGCGCATATTCAACATGACCTTGGCTGGGACAAAGCGTATTGTATGATGTATTTCACTCATGGTTCCTGGATTGTTTTGTGGCCAATTCAGCTCCTTATTCTACGCTTCCAGAAGCGCGATGTGCCATGGCCCGTCTTCTGGAAAAGGCACAAGCACCAATTACGCACCACTGCCATCATGATTGAGAAGCAGACTCTCGACGTATTCCACATATCGATCCAGCACCGCGCCCGACCCGTTCGTTATTTTGTTCGTTTCACCGCCATCATTACCTGCGCCCTGACCGTCGCTGGGCTGAGTTGGTATATTGCTGTTAGTCTGACGACGCCTTCGGATCTGACGGCGATCTACAACTGCTCCGCCTTCTTTGCATACGTTTTCTCTGTTCCGTTACTCCATGAACCACTACGTCTCGATAAATCGGTTGCTGTTCTTATTGCTATTGCCGGTGTTCTTGTCGTTGCTTATGGTGATACTAAGGAGGGGACCGAGAGCGTCGAAGCCGGCAACAGATTCTTCGGTAACCTAGTCATTGGTATTGGTTCCGTTCTTTATGGCCTTTACGAGGTCTTGTACAAGAGATACGCCTGCCCACCCGAGGGTTGCTCCCCTGGTCGAGGCATGATCTTTGCCAACACGTTCGGCTCTCTGATCGGTCTTTTCACTCTGACGGTCCTTTGGATTCCTCTTCCACTCCTTGATTTCCTTAACATCGAAAAGTTTGAGATACCCGAAGCTTCGACCTGCTGGCTCATTCTTCTTGCTGTTCTGTCCAACGCCACTTTCAGCGGTTCATTCCTCGTTCTTATTTCCTTGACATCGCCTGTCCTGTCATCGGTGGCTGCGCTTCTCACCATCTTCCTTGTCGCCATCGTTGATTGGATGATCACTGGTGAGCCCTTGAGTTTTGCTGCCATTGTTGGAGGTGCGATGATTATCGTGGCTTTCTTGGGCCTGACTTGGAGCACCTATCGCGAAATGAAGGAGCACGCGGCGAGGGAGCCTGTTGCCGACTTCACAGACAGTGACAAAGACGGCGACATTGACAGCGATGATGACTAAGTTTTAGTGTATTTGCATGGCGTTTTAGGTCTGGAGGAACGGTTATGGCAGAGGTATTGGCAGTTGATTCGTGCCATCCTACCACGTACTGCCCGTTGGATCGGATATATATAGACTACATCATGCATGTAAAGGCGTTTAGTTTTGGGTTAAGTTTCATGTACAACCGGTTTATTATGGCTGAAGCTCTACCAAGAGCTTGTAACTTACAGATATGAGTACATGATGGGCCTCACATCAAATATAGATCATCATAGAAACAAATGATCACAAAATCATCCATCCGAGAACTCATCCATCCCAGAGCGTGCAGGATTATTATTTCAGGCAACACAAATTGTAAGTCTTGTAGTATCGAATTTATAGTTCATCATATCATTTCAAACTCAGCATAGCCTTGGGCAAAATAGCCCAAATCAAAGAGAGAAAATAAGATGCGCCCCATGATATCGTTGTTAACAAACTCCCCCTTATAGTAGCTGACATCTTAAAGTTCCTCTTCTGCAGCCTCTTCTTGACTCTCGCTTTGGGAACCATCCTTGACGAAAACACCCTCGCCCTCTTCCCTCCACCCATTCACACCATTGATGTGAGCATCATATGTGTTCATCCTCCAGACACCTTCTGCAGGCGTGTCGCCCGTCTCGAATACTCTCAACCTTTGCCAGCCCTGCTGGGGGACAGGCTCCAGCATCTGGCGCACGAGGAGGGCATAGGATGTATCGCACTCGAGCCACAGGTCGGAAAGATTGACCTTGGCAAGACTACTGCTTTCCCAAAAGTCGCGGTTCTTGGGCATGAGTTGCACGAAGAGGTGCTCAACGGGTGGGCAATGAGGAATGAGAAAGTCCGAGATGTGATGCGAAAGGGGGAACGTGGCAATGTAGGATAGGGATTTGAGGTTTTCGCATATGACGCTGAACGAAGGGTCTGACGCGTCGAAGATGGCAGGGAGGAGAGTTGCCGCTGAGTAGTGGAAGAATTCGTATGTGGAGTAGACAGGTGCGAAAGACCCTTCGTTGATGAGAAGTGAGGGCCAGTTTCTAATGTGGAACAAGTCGCAAGGGATACGGTTACGCAGTCCAGATAGTTGTGAGGGCAATAGATCTGATCCTTTCTTCTCCCCAGCACTACTAGATGGCCGCGATAACGATACAACATAGTAGGTGCTGTCGAAAGCCCAGTCACTCGATAGATCGACGGTTCGGCTTAGAAGAGAGGCGAGAGTGTCTATTGAGCTGATCAATGTGATGCGCAAAGGGTCTATAACGTCGAATATGGTATGCCAAAGCCAATTATTGTCCCAATGAACCCGGGATCTGTCTTGATCGTTTCGGCTTTCTGCACGTTCACTGTCGCGCTCATTGTCCAAGGCAGACCGAAGCAGGTTCAGGGATGGGGGCGTCTCTGGCTGATGTGCTGCAGGAGGCAAAACGCCCCAGGCCTGGCCACCAGCATATGCATTCTGACCCGGCACCCTAGGGGCATCAACTAGAACAGTAAAACTTTCGACTGTAGATGACAAGTTGTTGCGACGTATGAAGCTCAAAACCTCAATCTCGGATACGATGTCTTGCGCAGCTGGCTTGTAAAAGCGCCAAAAGGACCAGACGACATGGCGAAAGAGAGGTTTTATCAGAGAAGTTCTCCAGAGACGACAGACTAGCGAAGCATTCTTGAGGGTTGTATTTGGTCCAGATGATACGGGTCTCGAGAGCTTTGCAGGGTCGTGATAGATGCGACGTTGTAAATCGGCTTCGGGGTCGATGAAGGTGAGGATGTGAGTGACGAGCTCGTTGGGAAGATTCTGCATCGTCAGCGCTGTGTAATTTACGTAAACATGACTTAGTAGATAGAGAGAGAAAATGAATCGAATATGGTTTTCAAAAAGATGAAAACTTTCTGAGGAAAAAATGTTGATTGATGTAAAGTGTGACTGACAGGTACCTCCTACGTGCTGATGACGAACCAGGATTACCCCACGCCAGGCACGTCACCAACTCGGCCTCGCTTCCTATCCTGGCAATAAGATGGATGAAAGGAAGTATTTATTGGATGTTGTTTTTAACCTGTTTTATGATGTATAATTGCCTACCTATTTATTCGTGTGCAAATTGTTATAATTTGTATAAACAAGCCGTGTAAACACTCGTCTAAATGGAGGGCCGCATGTTCGAGTCAAGGTTTCTATTATAAACACATCTAATTTTGTGGAACGGTTATACATTGCCTGGCCAGCTCAAGTTACAGACGATAGATCTGCCCGCTTCGTTGACTAGTTCTGATTTGGAGCAACTGTTACCCATGTGTTGACAGATACCTTGTATGCGATCGCCACACTGCTTGCTGTTCAAATTCCGTGCAAGGATGGTGTTTATATATCTATCCATCGAATGATTATCAAAAAGAATTTGAG
Organism: Fusarium nodosum; assembly: GCA_014898975.1. Classification (NCBI taxonomy): domain Eukaryota; kingdom Fungi; phylum Ascomycota; class Sordariomycetes; order Hypocreales; family Nectriaceae; genus Fusarium; species Fusarium nodosum. The sequence goes on along the minus strand of JAAVUE010000200.1, from coordinate 53,367 downwards.
TGTTTCTCTCTCGGATACTCGGGGCAGTAGTGGTGTATGGAATGTGTTTGATATGCTGTCCCTGTTGTTCGAAATGACTTGTTTGACGAAGTTGGAGTCATTGCGTTTAAAAGAACAAGAGCAATGATGCTACATGAAGTCGAATATATTTCTGATCAATCTTAAAGTCTGAATCCTGCAGTGACTTGAATCAAGTCCATCGCTTGCTTCTGTTGTACTTTATCTCAAAAAACATTAGAGCCAGCCGTTAGCAGGTGCGCGGCAGGTCCGTTACCACGGCTGCCTTGAGCATCAAGTGAATGCCCCCAAATCAAGAACACCTGACAGCATCATAAAATAAAAACTCCAACCCTCGATCAATTTGTTTATCATTGCATACTAATTAACCAAAAGTGTTGCCTTGTCTCTTCCCCTGTACGACTTGATCAACTCTCACCATGGCCATCATATTCGAAGATCAACTCGACCGGCTAGACAAACTAACGGGAGGAGAGGAGCCATCGCAGTTCTCCAAAGCCCGCGCCGAGGTGCTCGAGCCGGCCTTTGATTCATACATCAATTCTTTCGACCTTCGCGAACGTGCACCTCCTCCCGCCACTCTTGAGCTCATTGGATCTCCTGACATCAAAGTCAGACTGTCGCGCTGTGGCAAGTCAGGGGCAGCAACTGACCTGACTGTCACCAGAAATTCGGATCCATCTTACGACAATTTCATGGGATACTGTGAAGAACATGAATGTGTGGTCTTCAAAGGCGAGACGGGACTTCTCGACGGTTTCCTAGACTTTGTCGAGTCAGCTGCCGCGAAACATAAAGTCAACGACACGACGGTTGTCTTAAAAGCACCGGATCGTGTTCGTGTTCCTTTCGGGGGCCTGGAATATGGACTCAAGTATGAAGAGTTCGTCCATCGCGTTGAAGTGCTCCAGTGCGCTGTGTGGATTAGAACTTCACCAAGCGGTATGGCATATCCCCCATCCTTACCGACCGTTCATCCTGTACTGACTATCACTGAAGAACAACAAAATGGGGGTAAAATCTTTGTCGAAATCGCCACAGACTCACAAACTCCCCCGCCCAGTACTCCTGAATACGTACCAACTTCACCCGATGCTCTCATCGCATACAAGGCCAGTCTCGAACTACAGGAGGTGCCTAGTCAGAGCTTAAGCGACAGCGATAGTCCTTTGTCTTCCTGCGGAACGTCTATGCCCACACCTCCGCCTCTCATCGACACAGATTCGAGTTCTTCGGCCGATTCGAGTGAACTATCTGACCCTCCGGCCTTGATCTATACACCACCATGGCTAAGAGATCTCAATGAGTAGTCATGTTGTCAGAAAATGTCATCTTATGACACTCTTGGTTTGGACGAAAGAGCTGATACTCACATACACAAAAGGCGTTGTTCTGTGAACGGCTCAATCAGCGGTAGTTATGGCAGGGGACCTTTCTTGTGGTTGATGGTAAAGCGGAATGGGATTGTACTTTCAGAATTAGGCGATACTTAAAAAGGCCTGTTTAAGCGACTCCTCAGAGACGATACGGCCCAATCAAATGCAACAGTTCACATTTTCAAGGTTATCCGGTAGTGATTGAGTATAAGCAATTAAGCTCTATGTTCATTCATATGTAAGTGTAAGTATCTAGTTAGATTATGTGTGTGATAAAATCATAGTCTAAACGCCAGCCAATGCTAAGTATTAAACCCAAAGTTCTAAGGAGAGGAAGAAGTCAAAAGTTTCCGCTGTCCAAAAGCCCCGTCCGTAATGCATCTCATCAAAAGTCGTAGAGTTGCGCCGTTTACTTCTTGAGGCCACAAGCAGAAGGGTCGGCGTGGTAGACCTGGGCCTCGATACGGCCGAGCTGGGTACCCTGGCCACCGGTGAGGGCGTTCATGGCATCGAGGCCAATGTTGAAGCCAGAGGCGGCGTGGTCGATGGCAAGGACGTTGATCTTGCGGCCCTTGTACTCGAGGCGGTAGCAGCCACCGCAGTTGGGGGAGTTCCAGCCAGCGATGATGTTGACACCACCAACGTACTTGGTGGGGATGTTGCCCTGGGTCTTCCAGCCGTACTTGGTGATGAGACCGTTGGAACCGTCAGAGCAGGCGACGGAGGTCATGGGGCGAGACTTGTCATCGTAGCCAGTGTCGTAGGAGACTGAAGATGGTGTGTTAGTTGAGTGAAGGAGATATCATAGAAGTCTGTGTGGAACTTACCAGTGGTGGCCGAGACGGCGGAGGTGAGAGCGAGAGCAGAGAGGATACCAGTGAACTTCATGTTGACGGTTGTTGGAGTTTTTGTGTGGAAGTTGAAGAGGTGAGTGGTGTTGGTGGTGGTGAGAGTTGCTTGGAAGATGAGAGTGATGATGAGGAGAAAGGATATTTGGACGAGATTCAAGACTCTTCTTATACTTGACTTTTCACATAGATTCTCCAAGCTTCGCATAAGAAAATGGACCATGCCATGCCATGCCATGCCACCATGCATTTGGCTAGCTACCTAGCTAACCTACCCTGCCTTGTCCATCACGACACGAGCCTCGGACGATCGTCCATCTCCACATCCAAATCGAGAAGATGGCCGGGAGGCTGGAGGCAGGACAAGCTTAGTTTTTGCTCCATATATCGTCATAGCTACCGTTGCAAGCTTAGTAGAGTCTCTCTAGACAACTCTGTGTTTGCTGTCAGCTCAGCTTAGTGCCCGTATTCTAGCTAATACTAGACATACCACAAGGAGGCTAGGGCTTGTCGAGAGCCCGCAGTGTGCTATTTTGAGGAGCGGATAGCGTTGACTTTGTCAGTCTCGTTGCAATTGGGGATCCAGACTGTGGTCCAGAATAGTATTTCCCGTTCTACATTGCAGGGGGGTCCAGGGTTGGTTAGTCTGTTGGCTGTCTGCCGGTCATGGCCCCCATTTTGAGGCATTGTGGGGTAACGTTAGGTAGCTTTTGGGGGAGAAACATCTCGTATTTTTGCTCGGCTTCTAAGCTAGTGTCGTCCCGTGAACAAGTCGAGGTAACGTGCCTTTTGCTGGTTCTCACATTCGCTATCTTGCTATCTAGCATGCTGATGAATTTCCAGCACTATTTGATTTCTATGGGTTTATTATTCATGATACGGAGTGGCCGGTGAAAGCCCAACTACGCATTGACTTGATAGCAAATTATTTTCAATGCTGTGTTATGGCTATGATTATGATTAGATTAATGTAGTTGCTCGCAAACCAAAAGACATTGTCGTTCGATCAAGATAGAGAGATCAGACTGTTGATCCGATGATCTCACCGCTCAACAAAGACATTTCCTGTTTCCGTATAGTCACATTTTTTGATCTCAAGGCAAGGGTCCTGCCTGTTAAGCTTAGCTGGGGCGAGACCTGTCTTTTTTTATTTTCTTCTCGTATTGCTCCTTGCGTTGTCAATGGATTCTGCTGCAAGGTATCGTGGGAAAATTGGAGCCCAGATAGGAAATCATTGGTTTCGACAAGAGCAACATGGCAGTGGTCTGAGCTCTGACGTTCTATTTGTCCTATCCAGCATTGTCCAGATCAAGAACAACATGAATTAATAGTCAAGTTAGTACAGCAAGAGCAGGTATGTACATCAAGGCCCATCTTTTTACTATAGTAACGGCAGCCTCGGATGATACAAAAAAAAGGAATATGATAAGTTTGTTGAATGTCTTGGCTGTCTTTATGATCAGCAAAACTCCGCGAATGGGAGATTTTGCAACATGGATAATGCCCCATGGAAGACAAACGATACGAGAATTCACCAACGTCATAGCCTTGGACTGTCGAGAAAAAAGACCTCACTGAAGCTCAAGAAAGCAGGGATTCAAGTGCCGGAAAGTCCGGTAATAATTGCGAGCACATACAATTTACGATACGAGGTTCAAAATACCAAGAGAGACATGATGTTTTCTTTACCAAAAGAAATTAAGTCCTACATGGGGAACCGTGATGCACTATGAGCATTGACATCATGGTGGTGAGATGGAATTGGAGACGGAAATGTTGAGACATGGCCTATGCTTTTTTTTTTAGGTGCTATTTTGGGGAGACGGAGCTTCTGGAAAACTCCTGTTAGCCGTCGGCATAGCCGGCTAGGGTTGCACGGCCTACCTACAGAGTACTAGCCTATAGATGTTTTTTAATATCTCTAGCAATGAAGGAAGAATTACCTCTACTGAGTCTTTGGAATAGAATAGCAGCCAAGTATAGCTACATACAGTCATTACCAACTTGAAGATCAAGATAATTCCATAACCACAAGCGAACTGATCTACACTCGTAGGTCACAAGTGGGCTGAGCTCTGCAATATCAATCAAGGATAGAGAGAAGTGGTTCGTTTCGTATTAACCTATAATGATATCTGATATGCATGAATTAGTACTCCAGATAAGATAACAACACCGGTTTCTTAAGACTTTGAGCTATTACAACGCCAATTCCTTGTTAAGTACCTAAGATAACTTATTATGCTCTCACTCTACTGGTCACGTCCAGCTTATAGAATTGAACACTCATCTCATGGCAGCCTCGTCTCACTCTTCTCTTATCAGCCCATATAGATAAATTATCTACCCCGCCGCAATCTTTCTGGTCTGGACTTATTGAAGCCAATATTTTACCCCGCCAGCTGCGCTGCTCATAACGTACCATAGCAAATTTTCCACACAACACGCGATACAAAGCCAAACGGGGTTTTTTATTGCGCCCTACCTACCTATAGATACGCTGCGACAGTAAGCTCCGTCATCGGCCTTCACTCCTCGGTGTCAGTCAGTCACAATGACAATTCAATTCCACTATCGGCTGGAATCCACGCCTTTTCAATCGTTTAATTCTTTCTGATGTGACTTTTTGTAATTCTAGAGTTCTTTCGTAAGAGGAAAAACAAAATTACTTAACAATCTTCAAGTTTAAACTAGCCCTAGTTTGCATCGCGCCATTGGACCCTCCCTCTCTGTGCTTGTTGGGTGCTTGTCTCAAAACTTTCCTCTCCCTCTAGAAAAGTACCTGTACCAGATATAGTTCCGACCTTCGGCATATAAAAACAAAAGCAGACAGACGCAACCATGGAATCCTTCGTCATCAAGACCCCCAGCTCCAGCGCAAACATCGGGCCCGGCTTCGATGTCATCGGCCTGGCCCTCTCCATCTACCTCGAGCTTCACGTCACCATCGACCGGTCAAAGACAAAGTCCGAGCACCCACTCAACTGCAAAATCACTTATGAGGGAGAGGGAGAGGATGAGATCAGCCTCGACCCCCAGGTCAACCTCCTGACCCGCGTAGCCCTCTACGTCTTGCGCTGCAATGACCAGAGGTCCTTCCCCGTCGAGACCCATGTCCACATCAAGAACCCCATTCCTCTAGGCCGTGGTTTGGGTAGCTCTGGTGCTGCTGTCGTTGCTGGTGTTGCTCTAGGCAAGGAAGTGGGAGGTCTCAAGCACCTTGATAATGACCGACTATTCGACTACTGTCTCATGATTGGTAAAGACTTGTTCCCACCATAGAGTATCAATCGCAAACTAACTCCAATCCCAGAGAGACATCCTGACAACGTCGGTGCCGCCCTCTACGGCGGCTTCGTCGGAACCTACCTCAAGCCCTTGACCCCCGAAGACGTTGCTCGTACAGAAATTCCTCTCAGCGAGGTTCTCCCCGCGCCAGCCGGAGGAGAGGATACTGGAAAGAAGCCCCCGAACCCTCCTCACGGAATTGGTCACCATATCAAGTTCCCTTGGGCCAAGGAGATCAAGGCGGTTGCCATTATCCCTGATTTCCAGGTTGCTACACATGCTGCACGAGGAGTGCTGCCAGCAAACTACACTCGCCCCGATGTGGTACGTCTAGCATCCAAACCAACCAACCGCCAAGCCGAAGCTAATATGTAACTCTAGGTCTTCAACCTGCAACGAATTGCCCTTCTGCCCGTCGCCCTGGGCCAGTCCCCTCCCGACCCCGAGCTCATCCACCTCGCCATGCAAGACAAGATCCACCAGCCTTACCGACAGACTCTGATCCCCGGCCTCACCGAGATCGTCGAGACAATGTCCCCAAAGACCGATGATGGTTTCCTCGGCGTGTGCCTTTCCGGCGCTGGTCCCACGATCCTGGCTCTGGCGACACACAACTTTGAGACCATTGCCAGCAAGATCATTGCCAAGTTGCGGGAACACAACGAGAAGAAGGATCTGCCTTGTCAGTGGAAGGTCCTCGAGCCTGCTGAAGGTACTCACGTTATTCGATCATAATATCATGAATCTTAAAATTATACCGTGTAAAAATGGGATAGAAGAGTACATGGTCACGTTTACTTGTAGATCACAAATTCCTGTCTAGGTTGAGAGATAACTCGTGAGATAAAACTGGACATAGAAGGAGTCGAGTCTAGAAACAAGGCAATCGGGAACGAAGAAACGAAAATAGCGCAATAAGATACAAATACCACTTCATCCTTTGAACATTTTGCGAGAATGGAGGCTGCAGAAGGTTGGCAACGCCGTCTTACATCTTTCCGATGTCGGAGTTTGTTGCTTACATGAGTGAGAGATTACAACAGAGCAATTGTGTCTACATAGCAAGACAGCTTTAGATACTGGATAACTAAGATATGAATTATCAAACAAACACTTAAAATATATGTAATGATTATAGAATTTTCCGAAACAGATATGAGAGTTATAGTGGCACATTGGTGAAAGAAAAAGACAACTATCATGCGTCTGTAGGGTATATTTACTGGGGAGGCTATCCTAAACAACTCTTCTGACGCCTATCGGCGGTTGTTCTTAAACAAACCCACGAGCTATCAGAAAGCCTCAAGTTACGGAATACTGGTCAAACACAAACCGAGTTGTGTTACCAATGGGGAGAAAAACCCTACATTCTGATCTCGGGTTACGCTGCCATTTTTGAGTCTCGTTGACGAGCCGAACCGTCGGCTTTCTTTACTTGCGACATGCAGGGTCGCTTTGAACTACCCCGAAGACCGAGGTTTGCGTTGGAGAGTGTTTATAATACATGATGTGCACACCAAACCCCTCACGCTTCTGCAATTCCTCTTCATTCCTCAAAGTGCTTGTGTAATTAAGATACTATCAACATTAAACATGTCTTCTCCTCCGCCAAAGGGCATCTACGTGCCTGTTCCCACGTTCTTCGCTTCTAAAAAGACTGCCAACTACAACGCCATCACCCCGGCTGTCGATGTTGAGACACAGGTTGCTCACGCCCTTTACTTAGCTAAGAATGGTATCAAGGGTGTAGTCGTCCTTGGCACCACAGGCGAGGCTGTGCATATTCATCCTAGAGACCGTCATGCTATCCTCAGTGGTGTCAAGGCTGGTCTAGAGAAGGAGGGCTTCAAGGATTACCCCATCGTTGCGGGAACAGCTACAAACAGTGTCGAGGAGACTGTCGAGCAACTCAAGGATGCTCAAAAGTCTGGGGCTCAATGGGGTCTGACTCTTGTGCCTGGATACAATGCTGCTGCTGTTACACAGGAGGGCCTTGTTCAGTGGTTCACTGCTGTAGCTGACCAAAGTCCTATTCCTATCATGATGTAAGTCGTCATGTCTGGCTAATACCAAAAGGTACAATCTGACTGTCGTTTAGCTACCACTACCCCGGAGTATCCAACAATGTCAAGGTCGCGATATCCACCTACGTTACTCTCGCCAAACACCCCAATATTGTGGGATGTAAGCTGTCCCACGGTGACGTCTCGGTAGCCACGCAAATCGCCTCCAACCCATCCATCGACCACAGCCACTTCCACGCTTACACAGGTCTCGGCCAGCAGCTGCTCCCCGTCATCTCGGTGGGCTTTGCGGGTGCCATAGACGGCTCAGCTGGCTTCTTCCCCAAGTCTCTTGTGCGACTTTATGAGCTGTCAACAAAGACACAGCCCACAGATGCCGAGATTCAGGAGCGAAGAGTTCTGCAGTTCAAGGTGAGCTCAATGGAAGAGTTGGTGGTCAAATTTGGCACTGTAGGTATCAAGGAGGCTATCAGCAGGCTGAGGGGCTTTGGAGATAGTGATGGAACAAGGTTGCCGCTGATGGGAGGCATTCCAGGTGGTGATACTGAATGGACCAACTGGAAGGAAGCGATTGGTGCTGTGGATGAGGTTGAGAAGTCTCTATAGATATGTTGGAAAGACGAATATAGAATGTATCATGAGTTTTGTCACCCAAAGCATCGTAGGAGATGGCTTTCCTCGAGAAGGAGATTGTTCGATGCGGGCTCGTTCACTCGCCGGCTACAGAACCGACAATAGTGATGCTTGCTTTCAATAAGAACCGGGCGAATGGTTTAGTGGTATAATACTCCCTTAGCATAATTCGACCGAATAATCTGGGAGTGGTCCAGGGTTCGATTCCCTGTTCGTCCATTGCAGGTGGTTAGATTCCACCATATATCCTCTTTTTGTGCCGTCAGACAATTGTTAATCGACCTATTTTTCTTTCTTTCCACTTTATTCAGCTATCCTTTTGGTACAAGATACTGCTCGCTTACGTGTGACAGTCGGATAAAGAGAGTGAGATTCTATGTCTTACAATATCACTCTATGTTGTCATTGCAATTTAGCCAGTCCTCAGGGGCCGTTGTGCGGGATTATGGAACTAACAGTACATCTAAACTCCCACTTTATCCCTCCATGTTTATCTCCATTCTGTTTCTTATAAACAAACCGGCGTTGGATAATTAATATTTGTTTAATCGAGTGCCTACAAGTTCCCTAACGTTATAGTCGCTCGGCCGAGTCCCCACCGAAACTCCGTGCCTCGGTTCCTTCGATAGCTCACTCAATTTAGTGGCATTGATTGAGTGAATGCGAAATACCTAATATTGAGTCTTTTTTCTACTTTTTTACCCAGGGCAAATCAACGGCATCTTCGGCCACTAATATACTCATGTAAGAGTAGCTGACCGATATTTTGTCGCGGTAATTTGCGCGTCTTTTTGCATCTGGCGTTGCATATACATACGAATACAGCAAAAGACCGCCTTTTCACCCCCTACCCCTGTCTATCGTCCTCCTCCAACACACTTTAGTCGCAAAACACCAGCAATTGACCATCATGGCTGGCGCCGCAAAGAAAATGTTCGGCCTCTCGCAAGTAGTGCCTGTTGTTCTGCCTCTTATTGCAGGCTCAGCTGGATATGCTGCCTATCGAGTCAACTGGGGTCCTCTGATTAGGGAATTTCTTACAGGACCTGGCCGGACGTCGCGGATCCTGCTGTTATTCTTTATCGTCTTTAACTGGAAGAGCATGCCCTTTGCTTGGACTGTGAGTCTCAATCTCTTCTCCGATACTTAGCGACTCTACTAACATCGTGCAGTACCGCGTATTCTACACCATCTTCCTCCACGGCTATTGGCGCAAATCGCCAGCTCTCGGCCCCGAAGCTCTTTTCAAACCTATGATTTCCACCACGCACGCGCCTATTCTCGAGATAGACTACAACTTGCACAAGTCAAATTCGACATACTTTGCAGACCTCGATGTCTCGCGATCCCACCTCGTCACCTACCTCTGCCGCGCCTCTTACATGACCCTCGCCAACAACGCAAAGACCAAGCTTGTCCTGGATCCAAAGACCGATAAGCCAATCAAAGGCAATGTGAGCATCATTCTGGGATCTGTTGCTTGTAGTTTCAAGCGCGAGATCCCCGCCTTTAAGAACTTCGAGATGTGGAGCCGTATTCTGTGCTGGGACCGCAAGTGGCTGTATATTGTCACACATTACATCCCCAAGGGAGCTGCCAAGCCTACATCGTGGCTCGACCCTACATTCAAGGATACCTCTGCACGAGGTCCTCAAGACGCTTCCGGTGGATGGCATAGGAGGATCTATGCGACCGCCATCAGCAAGTATGTCTTCAAGCTGGGACGCTTCACTGTAAACCCGGCCATCATGCTGGGTGGTGCCTCTGGACTTCTACCTGAGCGTCCCGGGGGCTGGACTACTGGCCCAGAGCAGCTTGGCGATATGTCTGTCGACCTTTCGGATGTTGACCTGGATGTTCCCGGAGAATGGGACTGGCGACGTGTTGAGGCGCAGCGACGTAAGGGCGTCGAGTATGCAAAGCACTTCCAGGAGCTTGATACACTACATGAGCTGTTTGATGGAGGTGACGAAGGTGCTTTGGGCAAGTTTTCACCTTAGATGCCATCGGAATAGAGCTCGAAACGGAAGACGAAAGCTAGAAGCAAAAGTTTGTAGATGATCTGGATTAATGATTTGTCCATGGTTGGAGTTTTGTAGATGAACGCTCTGTGGGTTTATGTCACAGGAGCTTACAAAGGTCGGTCACCTCAAGAAGAAAGAAGATAGCATGATGATGAGACTTGCGAACATTTATTATAGCGACCAAGCTTAGCCAGTGCTTAGAAGCATAACACTGTGTCTTCCTCCTCCGACCCTCACCTACAACAAGCTCAGAAGCCGAGTCAAAGGAGTATTGTTGTTCCCGGCTTCCAAAGAAAGTCCGGACTGAAACGTTATTTTATGATAAGTAACTGACTTTCCCAATAAAGTCATAAATATAACAGAGCGCCTGCCTAGGTAACTGTCTAGGTACACTCTAGCTGACTCCTCTTCTTTCCTTCTTCAACCCTGAATTACAACAGACTCGCCAAGACCTTACCCAAATCAATCCACTCAGACATCAAGTCCAAAAAGCCTGCAATCGCCCCAAACACAAAACAAAATGGGACAACAACAATCAAACGGATGCCAAGCCCATATCCTTGAAAGAAGCGATTCGGCCGCGTCGACGAACGACACTAAAACCACATGTATGAAGCTCAGCAATTCAGCTCCAGCATGTCTAACGCCGGAAGCAGATCTGGAACAGATGGTTCAAGACATTGATGCGTTCGAGATGGCGGTGACGAAGGTCAAAGTACAGTTTACTCCCGATATGTAAGATGTTTCATCTGTCAGAGTGTTTTTTTAACCTTTTACTCTACACAGGATCACCTGTCCAACATTGATGCCTTCTTGGAAGGTTCTATCGATGCCATGATTGATGGAGTAGGCGAAGTCCGCAAGCTCCACGATGAGGTGGAATCTCTGGATACCAAGGAGAAAGCCTTCCAGAAACTCCAAAAGCAGGCGGAGATGCTTGAGCGTGCGGCTCTCGTAAGAGAGAAAATATCCAAGAGGTGCCAGGAGCTCAGATCGGCCCAGTATCTTTTGGAATTAATGGAGTACAAAGTTTCGGGCAGGTCCATGTTCTCACAGTAGATGGGTCTTTGACCCTTTGATCCAGCCTACACGGCTCACATGCGGAGCAATTTACCTCAACCAGGACTCTCCCGTCATATGTCGATCTGATACTGCAGGTTAATCAGGGCGGTCGAGATGAGAGGCTTACAGGACAGCTCCGAGTGAAACCAACAGGCTTGAAAACATCCGGCCTACTAAAAATGTTGACTGCCCGGGTAGTGAGTGATGGAAAAGATGACACGAGCTTTAGAATACAGAAATTAATAATCCAAGATTATACAAATGGCATAAACTGGCTCACTATTTCGTTTCTTATGCCTTGGGTGGCCAGATTCGTTGATATCCCGAGGACTGCTCATGACACAAACGTGAGGTGCCTTGGTCCCAGATCGACAAGAAACGTCGCCAAATATCGGCAACGCAAGACCATGCCTAGTAGTTGATTGGCGGAGCAAAAGGGCCTCGGTATAAGCCAGGAGCCTGGTTTAATAAAATGCGGAGAGAATATGGTTGGTTTTTGAAAGGGAGTGTCACCAACTTTGCATGACCAAGATGGTCCAATATTCCGTCCAAATCACTTTATTTCCGTGATATACCGGAATTACTTCCGCTATACCTACCTAAAATGGGCGGAACATGAGTCGAGTTGGAGGTGTGACCCCACAAGAGGCTACCCATGGGCATGTAACTAGTTGATGGCTTGTGATTGATTCTTCCTTGAAGCCCAGCCGACGTAATATCCCGGTGTGTATAACACAGTCCATATACTTAACAGTGGTGGCCCAGCTATTTCCGAGGTCAATATGTCCAGCACTTCTCCTCTTCTCCTCTGATACCCCAGCATGGAGGCTTCAGGCGCAGACAAGGGCTTCTTCCAGAAACCACCCGTTCTGAATAATCAGTTCTACGAAGATGTGGCGTTCCAAAGATGCTTCAAGCGTAGGTACACGCTAATACTAATCTTGCCACTGTAATGTGCTGACTTCCTCAGTATTTCTTCCGAAACACATCATCCACCAAGTTGAAGCTGAAGTAGCTGCGCTTGGAGACGATGTTCTCTCCGACGAGGTCTTTGCTTGGATCACAGATGCAGAGCGAAATAAACCATACCTCAAGGGTTCAGGCCGCGATGTGTTCGGTCAGTGGAAAGGCGACCTAGTCACTGGTGAAGGATGGCGTGGCCTCCAGAACTTTGGTCTGTCTCGGGGGTAAGATGCCAAGTTTTCACACCAAGTCATTGTTGCTAACTCATCTCAGTTTCGTTGCAGCAGGATATGATACCGAATACGGCCCATTCGCACGAGCATACCAGTTCTTGCGTATACAGCTTTGGACGCCGTCGTGTGCCAATGTCGGCTGTCCTTCTGCTATGCAAGACGGCGCTGCTCGACTGTTGCAGACACATATCAAGAGCCCCGAACACTCAAAACACCTGACGGATACACAGAGAAGAGTGTTTGAGAATGCATTCCAACATCTGACTTCGAGAGATTCTTCCTACGCCTGGACTAGTGGACAGTGGATGACTGAAAGAACAGGAGGTAGCGATGTATCGCTAACCGAAACTACAGCAATACAGCACCCTACCTCCGACATTGGACTGGCATCCAAGATCGAAAATATCCCCTTAGGTCCCTGGAGTATCAATGGTTTCAAGTGGTTCTCCTCAGCAACTGACTCAAGAATGACTGTCCTTCTCGCCCGTACATCTAAAGGTGGGCTCTCAACTTTTATTGCGCCAATGTACAAGCACGATCCCCATGCCACTACAGCTACAGGCCTAACAAAAGGGGATGGCGAGAAACTAAATGGCATACGAATTCAACGACTCAAGAACAAGTCAGGCACGCAGTCCCTTCCCACCGCCGAACTTGTTCTCGAGGGCATGCGGGCTTGGCTTGTAGGTCAGGAAGGCCGTGGCATTCAAGAGATTGCCAACGTCTTGACACTGACTAGAGTTCATTCCTCAATTGCGTCCGTTGGTTATCTAGGAAGAGGACTCGCCATCGCGAGGGCTTATGCTCGGGTACGAGAAGTGGGTGCGGGAAGGGGTACTCGGATGAAGCTTACAGAAAGCTCGTTGCACATGAGAACTCTTTCCAAGATATCGTGCGAGTACAGAGGACTCATGCTTCTCTCCATGTTTACGTCTTATGTTCTTGGGATTTCTGAACATGGTATTCCCCCAACCTCAAGTCTTTCACCAACGCTTGAGACACTCACTCCCTCGAAACAACATGCTACACCGCTGGTACGAGTTCTCACACAGCTCACGAAAGCCTATGTCTGCAAAGCATCCGTCCAACTTCTCTTCTCATGCATGGAATCGCTCGGTGGTGTCGGATACCTCGCCAACGAAGAACAAGAATATCTCAACATCGCCCGTTTACATCGCGACTGCGCCGTGCTGCCCATCTGGGAGGGCACGACAGATGTTCTCAGCACCGATTTTCTTCGTGCATTGAAACACCCCAAGGGTGGCCAAGAGGCTCTCGACGCACTTGAAGATTTTATGATGAGAGGTATCGCTTTCCAGGGAAAGATATCTCGATCTCAAGGCTGGGACCCATTAAATGCTTGGAAAACACTGAGGCGTCGTGTTGAAAGTGAGCCTCTGGCAGATTTGATGGGCGATGCCAGGGAAATTCTCTGGAGTGTTGCTGACATACTTGTATCCGTCCTGCTTTTCGTGGATGCGGGCAGTGACGGTGATCAAGTCTCGCTGGATATCTTATTACGCTTCCTAGAGGCAAAGAACGTTGTTGCGAAGCGAGAAAACGTGTCGGCCAAGGAGCAGCTTATGAGGGATATTGGAATTGTGTATGGAAGTACCGCGAGTGACATGTCACCTAAGCTTTGACTTTCTCACCATAGCTGATCCCAGCAAGACCCATTAACATACATGCATACGCACAAGCAGTTCACAGCGATCGCAGACACGGACATTACAACAGTCCGAGCTTTCTGGACTTGAGTTTCTCTATTAAGAATAAACTGCTAAAGTAGGACTTGATAGTCGAGAATTGGAATACAGAAACACATAAAAGCCCAGCAAATTAATTAGTCCATCTTTCCACTAACTCAGAGATTTTTGCATGTCCCCTTCAAGTTTTTCACCTTAAGCGTAGCCTTCTTGCACGTTGAAGCACCATCATGCTTGTCACCAAACAGCACCGTTCCCTTTGCACTTGTTGAAGTCTTGGAGCATGAGTTGAAAGCGGTTGCACCGTCGCGAAGAAGAAGAGTGTTGCTTCCACTCTTCTTCAACGTCCAAGACTCAAAACCGGGTGTTGGATCGACGCACTTGACCTCGCCGCTGGGATTCAGGAAACAGGCATTGAAGGCGCGGTCTCGCAGAATGTTTTGCGAGTTCGACAGGTCAATGCAGAAGAAGCCATTGGTGGTACCAGCATTGAGAAGCAAGTTTCCGTTGCTGTTTTCTTGCACTGCGGCACCGCTGGTTACGTCATGTAGTGTGAAGCAGCAGTGGCCATCAAAGACAGTGTCTCGAGGGATAACTGCAGCGGTGGCCAGGCTGCAAAAGAGTGTGATCAGAGAGAAGGACTTCATCTTGAAGTGATTGAAAATTGTAGTGTGGTGTATAGTGTGGGTATTGGGTATCTTGGGTGATTGAATAGAGTAAAAGACTTGAAGTGATGTGATTGAGGCCAGCTCAAAGTGTTCAAAGATGGTCGTGGAGGATCTGATTGATATCAATGGCCACGACGAAGGATACAACCTACCTTTTATAATGGTCCAGGACATCGATTCACTCGCTGATCAAGGTGAGACTACTCACGATCAGCACGAATAGGCCCATTCACAGGCATCCAACCGAAGCGTGTGAATGCATGTTGGGCCCGAAGGATTGAGTCACGGTATCAAGCCCCAAAGTAAGCGGGGGGAGAGTAGCATTTCTTTTGTGAGAGAGAAAGAAAAAAATTGAAGAGTCGGTCTCGAGTTTTCTCACAAAGCTGTGATGGGTCGTGCAGTGTGATTCCCAGTGATGGACGTGACGATTTCCATTGGGAGTCGTGAGGTTTCGCGCTATAGGGCGAGGATAGCTAGGGCCGTTCTAGGGTGTTTTGCGGGAGCGAATCGCCTCTCAGGAACAGCCGCGAACTAGTTAGCAGAGTGACATTCAGTGGTGCAGTTGGTTGTGATTGCCGTTCATGCTATGGACTTGATGCTGCAAGGCACAGTCACATGTAGGTGACAGACCAGGGTATCCTTTCTCTGTGTACACCGCAGAATTGAAGATATAGCAGTAACTTCATT
This sequence comes from Fusarium nodosum, assembly GCA_014898975.1. Taxonomy (NCBI): domain Eukaryota; kingdom Fungi; phylum Ascomycota; class Sordariomycetes; order Hypocreales; family Nectriaceae; genus Fusarium; species Fusarium nodosum. Next base: position 37,837 of record JAAVUE010000200.1, on the reverse strand, counting down.
GATGAATAAAGCCACTGGCTAAAATGAAAGTATGTTTAGGGTAAGAAATTGGCCAACAGCAATCGAGTGTGATGATAGTGCATGATGATTCTCAAAGTGACGAGGTAGTACCCAATGAGGGGATGAGGAAGGGTTCATCACTCTTTGGTGCAGCACCCAACTGATCACGTGATGACTGGCGCATCGGTTATCGGCGAAAGCCTCTAGCTCGAGCCACCGTTTGTTACGCTCACCTCACCTCAAAGCGCAACCGTTTTACACACTCTCACTCTCACACTCTCTTTCTAGCCGTCTCTACCTCTACATTCCTTTCTTTCAGACATGATGTATTTCCCTTAAGTTAATCCTTTTTCTTCTTGATGGTGTCGCTACATGCCAACATTATCTCATGTGAGCTACTGAAATTTGGCTACAATCTAGCACGTTAGTAGATACTTACTACTTTCCATGCTGTCATAAGCAGCTTTATCTGACTTGAGCAATTCTCTAGGCACTCTAGCTCCCCCACGTTTTCCCCCGACCTGCCTATTCAGACTACTGTATATCCACCGTTTTTGACACATCCTACTCACAAGACACAACACTTTATTATCAACTTTGATTCGCCTTTGCCATCAATTTCCCCCAAAAACCTCACCACGGAAAGCATGGCTGGTGAACATACCATGTCCAACGAGGAGTGGGAGGAAGTCTCTCAGGACATCCCCTCACTCTCCGACCCTTTCCTGCATCAGTATCTCACAGGCCGGGCAAACCTCATAGACCAGGAACAGAAGTCTCGCTCTGATGCTTCCTTCAGGGCCTCTCTTTCACCCATTGCCAAGCGCGCCAGTGACATTGTCGACCGCATCCGTGACCGAGAGCAAGACACTGTCTGGACCCCTCAAGTCGAGGAAGACCTCGCCCAAGCTGGAAATGAGTGCATCTTCCCTGGAATGATGTTCATGCTCGCAAAGGATCGAATGGAAAAGACCGACCTCTGGAAAATTGTTCGCCGTATGCCAAAGGGTGCTCTACTGCACGCCCACATGGATGCCATGGTCAACTTTGACTTCCTCTTTGACCAGCTTCTCAAAATGCCAGGCATGCACGTAAGCAGCGATCTACCCCTTAACACAGACGAGTCCAGAGAGAATGCAACTCCCAATTTTCGATACAGAAAGCAGGCCGATGCTGAAGCGTCCATTTGGGATGAGAGCTACAAGGCTGGTACCTTTGTGCCACTGATGAAAGCAGCAGATGAGTTCCCTCATGGCGGAAAAGCAGGTTTCTTCAAGTGGCTCAAGGGACGATGCACTCTCTCCGTCACTGATAGTCACGAGCAACATCATGGTATTGATGCGATCTGGGTCAAGTTCGCAAAGTGTTTCATGGTTTGCGCCACCATCATTCATTACGAACCCATGTTGCGAGTCTTCCTTCGCGAACTCATGAAGAACCTCAAAGATGACGGTGTGAACTGGGCCGAGCTCCGGTAAGTCACAAGCCATGTGTTTCCAAACATCCTCTGACATTTATAGCATGACGTGGTCACTTAACTATTGCCGCGACCAGCAGGAAGAGCCTGAAAAGGACTACAGCCACCTGTTTGAGGTTATTCGCGAGGAGATTGACAACTTCAAGAAGTCGCCTGAAGGAGACGGTTTCTGGGGTCTCACTACCATCTGGACCTCTCTACGCAGCTGGCCAACTCGTATGATTGTCGAGAACATGGACTTTTGCATCGCCACCAAGATGAGCTTCCCCGATCTCATCGCAGGATACGATCTCGTGGGCCCTGAAGAAATGGGTCGACCCCTATCTGATCTTCTCCCTGAGCTGTTTTGGTTCCGTAAGCAGTGCGCTGTGGAGGGCGTTAACCTTCCTTTCTTTTTCCACGCCGGAGAGACTCTTGGTGACGGCACAGACACTGATTCCAATATATTTGATGCACTCTTGCTCGGAACTCGACGTATCGGTCACGGATTCAGTCTCTTCAAGCACCCTCTCCTTATCGATATGGTCAAGGAGAAGCGCATCCTCATCGAGTCATGCCCCATCTCCAACGAAGTCCTCCGTCTCTGTGGATCTGTAACAGCCCATCCCCTGCCAGCCCTCCTAGCCCGTGGTGTCGCTTGCAGTCTGTGTAACGATGATCCCGCTATGCTCGGGCAAGACACAGCCGGCATGTCGCACGACTTTTTCCAGGCTGTCCAAGGGTGGAAGAACCTTGGTCTCGCAGGCCTCGGCAGCCTTGCCGAGAACAGTGTCAGATGGGCTGCTTTCGAGGAGCAGAGTCAGGCCGACTGGATCGAAGGCATCAAGCAAGCCAGCCTTGGAAGTACCCTCAAGGCCAAGAGGATGCAAAATTGGCAGATTGAGTGGGAGAAGTTTTGTCTCTGGATTGTCGAGGAGTTTGGAGACAAATTTGGTGATGAGGCAAAGGAAAAGGCTAACAATGCCTAAAGACATGCTTTTTACGACAATACGATAGACTGAGACCAAAGAAAAGCGGAAAAGGGGTGCGTAAAGGCGTTGCATACTGACATTTGAGACATGTTCAACACGGACGGGTTAAAAGGATTCAACCACTGTCTTTGCAGTTTCAGAAAAGTGCCTGTGCCATGAGGACACTGGATTAGAGACCACTTTGTACCTAATTCTTCCAAGGATAGAAACTTGGGTACCAAGGAAAACACATCTAGAAAGGACTTGAGAAACCATAATTCTTCTTCACTATGGAGTGTGACCGAGTATCTGAGAAAAGAATGGAGTAGGTTTTATTTCTAGGAATACATATGAACGAAAAAGAAAAATCGCGGCATGAGCCGCATCTGTTGCCTTGTTACCATCACCAACTCGCGTGAACCCAGCACAGCCGCAGAAATACGGACAAACGTACACAACCCATCTAAGATATAATGAAAGTCAGATGAAAAGAAGACTAGCACGTATTCTGGAACTAGGAGAATGGAAAGAAAGTCTATCTAAGCCCCACTTACTCTTAAAAGTCTTGCTTTCAAAAGTTGGCACTCAACCACTGACGAAAACTTTTGGGCTGAACATTGACGCGCGAGCTTGCACTGACTAGATCGTTCAGAGACGCCTGGCTAAAGTCGTATCTTCCTTCCACAGTTGCCTGGAGTTGCCGATAGAATACGTATTTTGCATAATCACCCTGTTGGTAGAACGAAATAGCAAGTCGATCAGGGTCTGTGGCCTGCCACTGAGAAAGCTGAAAAGGGGCTGACGAGTTAGCTTAGGATACATCATGAGTGATTTGCTGGGATTACCATTCAAAGCCCGCGAGCATTGTCCAACGACATCACGAACCGACAGACGGTCTCCTCGCATGGTCAATTCGCGAGGCCAGCTTGCCGGTCCCAGAACAATAGCTGCAACCACGAACTGAGCCACGTCGTAAACAGATGTCATACATACTCGAACTGTATGTCCTCGAGCGTTTTTCTCCACACATTCAGCAGTATAGGAGCTCGTGTCAAGTAGGTAAGATCCAGCCATGGCAAGGTCGGAACGGTAGCCAATAAACATACTTCCGAGCCCGCCAGGAAGAAATCTCTCCATGAAGATACCGCAGGAGAATACAGTCCACTTCATCTGAGTCGATCTTGCCCAGCGTCTCAAAAGTTGTCTCGCTTCGGTCGAGTAGGAATAGGGGTAGAGTTGATCATTGTCGGGACGTTTGTCAATCGAGCCTTCAAACTCAGAAGGGACAAAGAACTGCACACCATTCTGGGCGGCCGCGTTGATGAGGTTGAGTTGTTCGTTCCCCGAGAAGGTGCATATAACGAGGTTTACTCCTTGAAGTGCGAATGAGAGGTCACCTTCATTGTCATAATCGACAACTGTGACTTGCACATCAAGTCCTGCATACTCAGGATGTTCCTATTTTGTTAGAGGGATTGGATCTCCGAGGACATTACTTACAGAACGTGATAGAACGACAACTTGATAAGCGTAGGCTGCTCCGGAAAGTTGACTCGCTAAGAGGTATCCAAGACCAGTACCTCCGGCAATAGCTACACGCATCATACTGTTGGAGTTGGTTGGAATAATCGAATTTGGCAAGGTGGTTCTTTTAGTACAGACGACTCTTGTGCAAAGAATACTTTGAAACAGTAAATAGTGAGCGATGGTTGAGGCATGGATTGAAGAACTTGACGGCTCCTAAATATCCTCAACAACTGGAACGTAGTATCCCTAGAACAAGAGCAGAGCCGCAAAGCTTGGACAAACAACCCGAGTTTGGTATGCTTGGAGTCTACTGTCAAGTCTAGCCAACCTCAAACTTGGCTCATCGGTGAGGCCTCAGTCACAGGCAGGAAACTCCGGTGAAAGTTTTAGGCTAAGAGGCGTAAGTGGCTTTTGATAAGTTGCCGTGGAGTTGTCGATTAGCGAATACATTCACGTAGTCTCACACATGTTACCAGCGGACCGATCCTGTTGTTATCTCGAATCTCCTGCTCATCGTAACGGTGGAATGTAGTGGAGTTTCTTCTTCAGGTATAGGCCTACATTAATGTTTAAGTGCCATGTGAAGCCAAGGGTTCGTGTATAAGGATGCCTAGCAAGGTTAGGGGATAAGGGGTGTGGTAAGTGACTCGATATGACATGAGCTCCAAGGTCTTAGATTGGCTGGCCGGGGTTGCAGCAATGGGATGGATATCTAGGGCCTCTCAAGATTTGTTTGGCCGGAATTCACGACGTACAAAGGCAGTGCAAGTTGAACTGCGAACTGGTTCTGGTCACATGCAACCAGTTTGAGGTGCCTTAGGATGTCCTCGAGGGGAATAAATCCGTATGGCAGTTGCACTAGGGCTGTGTTTTTCATTCCGGTGAATATGAACGACTAGTTCGTGAAGAAACTCGATGCAGAAACATGGGATTCTTAACAACATCAAAGTGATATGTCGTTCAAGAGCCAACCACCTGACTCTGGCATCGACTGTTATCCTTGTTCTCGAATTTTGCGCCACAATTGTGATGCATAACTCCGCGTCAGGCATCCGTCATGGTAGCAATATAATGAACCAGTTCTTGAGCTGGTTCATACAGATAAAGGTGCTCAAGTATGAGACATTTATTGTGGTCCTACTAATCCTGTACCAACACACATAATGCATCGTGAACTCAAAAGAGCCGCAGATTCATAGGTGTACAGATGCGAATAGGAAGCCCAAGAGCTCAACCATGAACTGCATTGCATCGGACAAGCCGTCATTGGCTTTTCAAGACGCACAATGCCAGGCTCCCCTGTTCCCAGCAAGGCAGAAGAGACTGCAGCCTGAATTTGGATTGTCATTCGAACGAGGCTTTGAACGATTGGGAGGCGATTGTAGAATTGTAGATCATCAACTCAAAGGGTCCAGCATGGTGGTTGGGGGCCAAAAGCCCTGGCCCATCAGTGGCCGAGCTAATGCAGAAACCCATGCTTGAGCTCCGTAGGGCTGACTGGGATTTATATGAGTGGCGAGCAATTGGAAATATTCATTGGCTGCTCGAAGTATCGATTCGGGAAGGAAACGCTTCTTGTTCCAACGTCTTTTTGACATTGGTGTGGCGTATTGACTTGCATATGGCACAGCACAGCCATCTTCGAGAAGATTGGCACATGACTTTCTTTGCAGTGAAAGAATAGCGGCGATCAGGGGAAATTTTGATCGGAAGTGGCCGCCAATGGTTCAGATTGCCGGGATCGTTCAAGGTAGTGATCAGCAGTTGATATCAGTGTTGGTGTTAGTGTTGAAGATCAAGTCAAGTTGTAAGTTGATAGATAACGTTTGATCAGAAATTTCAAGCACCTCCCTATAGAGGGAGCCAACTCCTTCCTCTTTGCATCCTCAGGGATAGATTTCGATCCCCCTTCCGCGGGTTGTTGTTTCTTTCCTTCCCAACATGGGCATTATTTCGAGATGTTCTAGAGGGTAGACTAGGTACGGCTCGAACCCTCTTTCCTCCCTTGTTTGTTTCAATCATACTTAGGACAAGAGGGGAATTCCAAGACGGGTGTGACTTCCTCAAACGTAACTAAACCACAGGTACCTCCTATACCTTGTTCCTGATAGGTACCTAAGCTCAAACTCGAGCATTTTAGGCATCGAAGAGTCTACGAAGGTAGTGAGTGCCTAAGTAAGCAACGACTTCACGTCAGGATTAATCCGAATGTCTTTAACCAGTGGTCACAGTTCTAGTGTGAGACATCCATACCTATTGTCCAAATTCACGCTCATGTTTCGATAACGTCCAAGTCAAGTCTAAAGGGCTGGCGCTAATGTGAAACATTCTAGGCTTCCATGTCCCACAAGACTGTAATGTTAGGCCTTGGAAAGTGGCTTTTGTTCAGTATTCATGAATCTCAAAATATTGCAAGGGGTTTGAAGAAGAGACAAAGAGACAAAGTTAATCTTGGATCAACTCATAATTTAGTCTTGCAGATGATTCCATCGCACTCTCATCTTGTCTAAGCCTGAAGCGCGGTCTCATCCCTCGCACTACCACTTCCCTTCCTCCATGCCTCAGTATGATCAACCTTCTTCTTAGCTACACTCTCAGACCCCTCAGCTCCCCACGCACCTCCTCCAGGCGTGTTGATGATGATGCGATCTCCGGCCTTCATCGCAGCAGTGTTCTTGGCTCCCATGTTAACATGTCTCTCTTCATACTCTACCTCGCCTGCATCATCCTTGGCGTGAAACTGCTTCAGGGATGCCTCCCAGTTTGCTTTTTCAACCTTCCGGACCCAGAGGTTGAGTCCACACTCTCCATCGCCTCCACCGTTCAAGCCATAGGGACGGTAGACGCGGCGCTCGCTGAGGATGGAGACTTGAAGAGGAATGCGAAACTCGATGTCGCGAATGACGCCATCACCACCGCGGTGCTGACCTTGTCCTCCTGATCCGGGGCGGATGGAAAACTCGCGGAGGAGAACAGGGTACCGTCTTTCAAATATCTCTGAATCTGTGATGCGCGTATTTGTCATGTGGCAGTGAACACCGCTTGTACCCTCCCAGTCAGAACCCGCACCGCTTCCACCAGCAATTGTCTCGTAATAGCCAAACCCCTTGACCGCTTCAGCTCCATCCTGGTTGCCGCCAAATCCAAAGGTCAAGTTGTTGCAGCAACCTTGGCTGGCAGCGCAGGCCTGGAATGCCTTGAAAATGACGTCAGTGATGCGTTGACTGGTGAGGACGTTTCCTCCGACAACAGCCGCGCCAGGTGAAGGTGACAAGATAGACTTGGGAGGAATCTTGACATGAATCGGCTTCAAACATCCCTGGTTCAAAGGAATGTCTTCCGAGATAAGACATCGCAGGCAGTAGATGATGGCACTAAACGTAATAGCTTGTGGTGCGTTGATGTTACCGTAAACCTCTGGGCCGGTGCCAGAGAAATCAAATTCAGCCTCGCCCTTTTCAGCATCAATCCGAATCTTTAAACGAATAGGGGAGCCATCATCCATAAAGTCGACTGCTGAAAGATCTTTGCCTTCAAATCTCTTGTAGACGTCCTTGAGCAGTCGACGCACGCACTGCTCGGCATTGTTCTGGATATGGACCATATAAAACTGTACAGTCTCTTCGCCGTACTCGGCAATCAACGTCTCTATCAACGAGATTCCCTTCTGGTTGGCTGATACTTGCGCTCTCAAGTCGTTAATGTTGTCAGCCAAGCAACGTGTTCCGCTGCAGCCAGGGTATTTGGCAGGTTCTTCATAGAACAGTTCAACCACTCGCTTCTCGTTGAACTTGCCACCGCTCACAAGCTTCTCACTTCTGATAGAAGCACCTTCTTGGTACAGCTCTCGCGAGTGAGGCGGCATACTGCCTGCACTGATGCCACCGATATCCGCATGATGAGCTCGCGACGCGGCGTAAAAGAGGATGTTCTCCCCCTTATCGTCAAAAGCCGGCATCAAAAGGGTCACATCTGGAAGATGGGTTCCGCCGTAGGAAGGATGATTAGAGATGATGACATCGCCCTTTTCCAGCTTTCCTTTCCAGATCTCGGCCTGACGCCGCACGCATGTGGACATCGACCCAAGATGCACAGGAAGATGGGGAGCATTAGCTACGAGGCCCCCCGTCGCATCAAAGATAGCACAGGAGAAGTCGAGTCTCTCTTTGACGTTTGTGCTGACACTAGTCTTCTGTAGGGCACGGCCCATTTGCTCGGCGATGGCCATGAAACGGTGACCGAAGATGCTAAGCATGATGGGGTCAACCTCCCGATCCGCAGATGCCGTGGTAGACCTGGGCATATGTTAGCCTTGATTACACACCAATAACAACGAAGGACTTACTCGGTCTTTGCTCCCTGCTTTTCCAGGTTGATGACTACATGGGTCTTGAGAATAATTGCTGTCGCTTTTGGCGTAACGACAATTGTCTGTGTACCGTCTGCAAGCATGGCAGGTCCAGGAATAGAATCGCCTACTTCAAGGTCCTCAAGCTTGAAGACGGGAGTTTCCTGTCTGCCTCCTTCAAAGTAAACCTGTTGGCTGTTGAGCTTCTTCTTGTCAGAAACTTCTTGTTGCTTCAAGTCTTTGAGCTGCTTGTCCACCGTGTCGTCCTGGTGTCGGAAACTCTTGCCGATACCACGGACACGAACATCGTCAATGATAATGTCTCGTTCGTCGAGCGTAAAACCGAACTCGTATCTGTGCTGCTTAACAAAAGCTTGACCAAAATCCCATTCTTTGCTGTCAAAGTGTTCTTTGGCCTCTTCTGCTGTCGGTCTAACAATCATGAGGGCTGACTCAGTGCCGCGATATCTCATGTTAAGATATTCCTCAAAGGCGATCTCATCCTCTTGGAATCCTTGGTCGTTGAGAGATTTTCGTGACTGATCCTTGAGCTTCTCCATTTTCTTCTTCAATTCGTTGACTATTTTGTCATGATCCTTCCACACTAATGAATCGGGCTCCTGTCGCTCGTCGACAACATCTGCAAGAGCCATACCGTATGCCGACAGTACTGAGGAGTATCGATGGACCAGAATTTGTTGAATGCCCAAAGATTCTGCAATGGCAACAGCATGCTGGCCACCAGCACCTCCAAAGGTAGCGAGCCTGTGTTTCGAAGAATCATGACCCTTGGCTTCGGTAATAGATCGAATAGGTCGAGTCATTGTCTCATTGGCAACCGTCAGGAATCCGTACGCTACTTCATCGGCTGTCAGGTTCTTGTCGCTTTCCCGGTTTACTTGATCAGCCAGTTCTTGGAGAACCTTTCTACTAGCTTCAATATCCAATCCCTCATCTTCGTTCTCTCCAAAGATCTTGGGGAAGAACTCGGGAAGCAGGCGACCAAGGACCAGGTTAGCATCAGTAACAGTGGCGGGCCCCCCCTTTCGATAGCATGCAGGGCCTGGGTGGGCGCCTGCAGACTCGGGTCCGACAACGAACAGTCCGTTTCTAAAAAAGAGTCGAGATCCACCTCCTGCTGCGACGGTGTTGATGTCCAGTTGGGGAGATTGAATGGTAACGCCAGCAGTCGTCGTTTCGAAAACATGCTCATATCGTCCCTCGCCATATCTCGAAACATCGGTGCTGGTACCGCCCTGCGAAAGTCAGATTCTAGTCTATTGCACAGCGATCCCGCCAAACTTACCATATCAAAGCCGATGACGGGGGTCTTGGTTTCCTCATCATATGACGTTATCGCGTATCCGACCACGCCTCCAGCAGGACCAGACAAGATTGCCTTCAGGCCAGTGAACTTTTCCACGTCGACTAGGCCACCGTCACTCTGCATGAATTCGCACCTCGCTCCCTTTGTGCCGCTTTCCTCTTTCACGCTGCGAGTTCCAAGACCACCTTCAAATCCAGCCTGAAAGCCGTCGATGTATTTACGAATGGCCGGTGTGAGATAGGCATCGGCACATACAGATGTAGCTCGAGACACCAATTTGATCATAGGCATGAGCTCGTGGCTAAGTGAAATGTGCTGAAAGCCAATGTCCTTAGCTACACGGCCAATCAAGGCCTCATGGTCGGGGTAAGTATAGCCATGCATAAGACACACGGCGATACTGCGAATACCTTGATCATAAACGTCCTTGAGCTTCGATCGAATGTCGTCTTGTTCAGCTCTTTTAAGTATTCTCACTGTCTCGCCTGACAAGCCCCGGACCAAAGTCTTGCCTTCTGCTTCTTTAGTACCGACTTGCGCCTCTGCCTCAGTTTGCGTCCTTTCGGGATCCTCGGCGTAATCTTCGAGGGTGACCCGCTCATCGACCTCAACTACCTTCTCGTACAACACGTCAGGTTTTCGAATGGCAAGATCAAAGATCTTTGGTCTTGACTGGTTCCCGATGGTCAAGCAGTCCTTGAAACCCTTGGTTACAACCATGGCGATCTTCTCGCCTTTTCGTTCAAGCAAGGCATTTGTAGCGACAGTTGTTCCCATCCTGATGGAGTCGATTTTGGAAGTATCCAAAGCCTCACCTCGCGGGATATCTCGACCAAGGAAGTGGCTCATAATCCGGCGAATGCCTTCAAGCGGGGCATCCTTGTAGTTGGCCGGATCTTCGGACAGGAGCTTGATAATGATTTCTTTTCCATTATGCTCTCCTACACAATCGGTGAAAGTGCCTCCTCTATCAATGGCGATTCTGATACCTCGTGATTGAGTTGCTACCATGGCGAATACCTTTCGGAATGTTGGTGAGATGATGAGGGGTTACAGTGACAAGGGTGAGGCAATCACCAAGTTTGAGATACTCGAGATTGGTGTGAGTGTGATATTATCCCAGCAGTGTGAGTAAAGAGGAAGTATTTCAGCAGGCAAGAGATTCTAAAACGCTGAACAATTACACAAATAGTATGCAAGTTGAGATCGCTACAGGGTGAGAGACGCGGCTTTAATGTCGTCACAGCCAACCCCACGTTTCATGATTGGTAATTGATGGCTTCTTTCACTGGAATAGGAAATTGAGGGGCATTCATATCTTTGGTGAGATAAAACATGAAGAGATGAAATATTATTGCAATATGATTAATTTAAGTACCAGGGAGGCAAAGATATTTATATCTGTGATTTCATGAGAATTGAAATCAAAGCATGATATCAATGTCAATCAATTAGCAGCCACTTACAAAAAAAAAAAAAAAAGAAATCATGATAGAAACAATCACGCATGATGGATAACTTGGAAAATAGAAACTGACAAAAATGACAAAAGAATTATTAATTTGCCGTCAGCAAGACTCGAACTTGCGTTTTCAGTGCTTCGAAGAGCCACAAACTGATGTACTGACCCCTATACGATGACGGCCTTTTTTCTTATTGTTAATCCTTGTCACTATTTAGATCTATACCCTAAGCCGTCAATCCACCTTGGGTTCCAAGATATCCAATCCCAATCTTCCAATGTGTCAACAAGTTGGAAATACACAAAACTCATGGGAAAGTAGCACAGACCAGGAAGTCTGACAAACGTTAGCCATATCCGGATAACGAGAACTTAAATAAGTCTAGGGATACACTAAAACCCCAGTTATCGGGAGTGACGGGTGTCTAACAGACTCTCTCTAACCAAGATTCGAGATTCCCAAGCTGCCGGGAAGCTCCAGCACAGTATGGTAAATTGAAAGTTCAATCGACAGTTGAGAACGTATTTCTACTACTCCCATCGGTATGCAAGACCGATTCTAGTCGGAGATCCGGGCCCGGCGTCCCCGGAAGATGCACGGGGGTTGTTTTACCCTTTTTATTAATGTATCGGAGACAATGGACGCGGACGACGCCGGATGGGCTCGAACATGTCACGGAATGGGGAGAATGTCTGAGACTGAGCACAGCACGTATGTACAGTGAGTGTCACGCCGTCGATGAACCGGATAGTTCTTGATGATGGCCAACGTTGGTCGAGCTCAAATCGACCGACACTTTAATTTCATGGCCGTCGTAATCAATCTAAGTGCTGCCCTTCAAAATCTCTGCACCTACTGTACGCAGTGAACAGTATTGACGTATAGATCCATAACTTTGGCGTCATTCCTTTCGATTGTAAAAGTACATAGACATGTAGCAGGTATTAGTCAGTCCCCACATGTGAGATCAGCATAAAGACTTGAAATCTTATTGATTAGTGAGTCTTGCTACTGGTCTCATCTCATGCCCCAAATGTCGCGAGATTGGAATTGCTGGGATGAATAGTCATGTGTTGTTGTCACTGTTGGTTCTCATCGATTAACAAGCAATAGCCTGATGAACAACAACTCCCACCGCCTATTCTTGTAACCGCCTGAACCGACTTGATCAGTATGCACCGTACTACTGTATCCAGCAAATTCATGGTGCCAGATGCGCCTAGACTAGACCTGACTCGCCCGTCCCGCCCCCCTACCCCCAGGTCCGGCTCGGAAGAGAAGAAGAGCGTTTTGGCTGCCAATGATGCTGTGGCTAGTGGCTGTAAGTTCAGTTCAGCGCAACTCCATGCTCGTGCTCGTGCTTTTGCTTTTGCTTTGCTTGTTGGGGGTGGTCGATCCCCATGCATGAGAGCCATGTTTTTCTGATTCCTCCGCCTCTAAACGATTGGCGATTGAGACACCTGCTGAATGCAGGGTAGCACCCTTATCCTAGTCTCGGTCCATCGCTAAAAAAGAAAAATGTCCTACGACATGGAACCCAGGAATTTCTCGGGTCCCTTTCTACAAGATTCGTCAAACAGTGAAGCTTGTAGGCGGTACTGTAGACTGTAGGTTGACAGTACGTTACGTAGGCTCATTGTAGGCCTAGACCTCGTGGATACGAAATTTAGGTTGAAAAGCAGGGGGGCCAGTCATGCTGTGGTTCGTCCCATTAGCCGCTGCGATAAATGTTGGGACGAGGCTCGATGAGATGAGCTGAAGTTATGAGCACAGGATATTGATGTTGATGTTGATGCTAATAGGGATGAAGCCATTGACGCTTGTTTAGCATGTCTCAACTATGTAACAGACCAGCCTGGGCAACAGCAATGAATAGCAACAAAGCAGTCTATTGAATGATGCACGTACTGAAAGAGGTTGGTTGATTGACGGCCTGCGAGACCATCTAAGTCTGAATTATGGATACCTGCAGAGACAGAACAGAGACCCCCATCTGCCGTCATCGTCGGCCTCAATTGTCAATGTAACCACTTCTCTCTGCCTCGGGTTCAGTGGGAAGAAATGCAAGTTTATTCGCCCGCCTGATCTACGTCACGCCCCCGGGAGACCCTTCTTCCAGTACCCACTAGGCAGTACCTACTCTTACCAGGTACCTGTAACAGCAGCACCTTCAGTATAGTTTATAGGCCCCCCCGCCTGTTCAAGTCGTAGGTTGATTCATTCAGTCACCGCTTTCGGAGCCTCGCGGTGAACCCTTCTTCTAGTTCGCCTCTTTTGTTGATTCCGGTCTTCAAGGACCATCCATTCCAGTTCCTCTACGGGTAAAAGTGGCCCGTTGGAACCGCCAGGCTCTAGCCATACCCAAGTCAAAAAGACGGGACAGAGACAGTGACGGATGGGAGGGGAGGGGGGTGTGCGGTGTCGATTCCACGAGTTTCTGCCATGTTGTTGTTGTCGTCTTTGTCATTTATCATGGATGGTCTCTCTCTGCCTGGCTTCTCCTCTCCTGTTGCTCGCCTTGTTGGGAATACGAATTGTGTAAAACATGTCTCTGATGAGACACCATTTATCCAACACTCATACCTCTGAACTGTGCTTCATACACGTCTATACAATGTTATATTGTACCTTATGCATATGCAGTGTATGTGCATGTGTAAACGGGTGGCTGCTCAACGTTGTTGTAGGCTTGATTTCGTGCCTGTATCCGAACAATGCATTTCCCATAATTAAATACACTGTGTGACTATCGCCCCAAACCACGGATACAATGTAATGCAATGCAATGCAAGGTAAACAGCTTCGATACACGCCTCCCCCCCTGTCCCAAGGCCATGGGCCATGGTCATGGCTGTGAATGTGGTGAGAGTGAGAACGAGCTGGAGGCGAACCGACCAGGCTCCACCAAGGCATGATTCATTCATCAGCCGCCTTGCTTCGTCTCTCCCGTATAAAGACCTGTGTCGGTCCCCTCTCCCAACAACAGTTGCTCTCTTGCTTTGCTTTGAATAGTTAATCCATTTCTTGGCCCAGGTCGTTGCGTGAATCCTTTGATTCCTTCTCCTAGCTTTCCGTGGTTTTTGAAAGACATTGTCTGTCACTCGCATCCAATTCTTTACTAAACCAACTCATCCACTACTACAACTCGCTTGTTTCAGCCAACTTCTTACCGCTCTCTCTCGCCTCTCACCGTCATCTCATATTTTCACCGTTCTCCGCGAGCATATAATATAAGCTCTTGAGCTTTCATCAACTCCTACTACTTTCCTACTACAAACAACCGACATCATGCCTCCTAAGCGAATCCGTTGCACCGCCGCTACCTGCCGCGAGCCTGCTCAGCGCATCGTTGGCGACTGTACCTTTTGTCAAGGTCACTTCTGCGGCAAGCACCGTCTACTAGAAGACCACAAGTGCACCGGTCTTGAGGATGTAAGTTGAGCGCTTGAAATGTTGTCAACCCTTTCTAACAAATGTCCCAGTGTAAGAAGCAGTCCCACGAGCGCAACGCTGCACAACTCGAGTCGGAGCGAACCCAGGTTATCCGGGGCGTGTAAACCGACTAATGAGAATCACACATACTCTCAGAACAGATATGTATTGGACTGGAGAATGGCGTCACTCCATAAGTCCACGATGCGCAACTCTGACGGCCACGACGTAATGATGGGATTGGGTTTCGACACAGCATCTGCATGAGAAGAGATGCAGGGCGTTATTCGCCATTGTATATTTCTATTTCAACAGTTGAGGGTGCGACGGCGTACTGGATATATTTTGAGGGGGCATAGTTCCCTATTCTAGCGGGGTCTGCATTAAATCAATTCATCATATATCATTACCTGCCTACTTACCATATATATCTACCTGCATCAAATGTGCTCATCATTGATTGAGTCGTGCGAGTGCTTGGTATACGACCATCATCGAATGAATTCGACACAGCGACAGGTGCGGAAGCGGTGACATTGCTTGACTCAGAATGGACTGACGATCATTTGTCTTGGCTCGATTACGTGTTGCTCGTGCCTGGCCTTGGATGCGAATTTGCATTTAGCGAGAGCCTCTAGGACCCTGTTGTTATTTTGCCGGCTTATCTCCGATATCGTATCGAGCGAGCATGGTTGATCTCGTGAGCACCTGTCTGGACCGCGCCTTTGATAGCGCCATCTGGGCTAGACCACGGGAGTGCTTTTCGAAAAGACTCATCACTTGAACAATGGAGAATAGGGTATCAATGGGGTATCAACGCACCCCAAAGACGCTCTTTCAGTTGTCACCTTTTCTGCACTAACTTTCACAAGGCCTCATACACGTGGTCAAATCGTCTCCTGCCAGCAACTTATGTAGCCAACTCGATCCTGGGGATTTATTATGGGGTGGCTGGTTCCGGGGGCGGGGCCGAGAATGGGGGGTCAATCGTGTCAGTGAAAGGACAAAGAACCAAAGACCTCTAGACACCCTCCTCCTCCTTGACAATGTCTTGTGAAACCTCCGTCTTGACTAATGCGCCATTTTGAGCCTCCAGCTTTATTTCCTCCGCTTTGAGTTTTCGCCCTGCGGATACCTTGGCTCGATCGGCAGCCTTGCATAGACCTTGGAGACCAAGATCGCACTCGCCGCACTTGCGTCCAACAGGCAGGCATACCGACTGACCCAATCCTACAAGAAGATGATTGATTTCGTGCCATCGGTCCTGTGGCAGCCATGATTGAAGTGTCGTACGAGTCTCCTCTGGGTTCTTGGTTTTGTGCCAACCCCAGAGGTTCGTGATACGGTGTACATGCACATCAACACCAATCCCCTCATGCTTTCCCCATGCCACTGATAAGCACAGGTAGCCCATCTTGGGTCCGACGCCTGGTAGCGATACGAGGCCCTCGATCGTGTCAGGAATGTCGCCATCCCATTGATCGCGGAGTATCTCGGCCGTCTGCTTAATATACCTGAATAAAAGTCAGCCAAACTTCGATGTACCCGAGCGTACCGATCGCGGTAGCACAAACTTTGTCTTGTTGTTGTGAAAGCCAACCGCCCAGATAAACTCGTTGAGAATCTTGGGATCGATCGCCAGGACGTTATTTAGGTTTAGCCCCGGAGGCGCCCCTGGCTCAAACGGTGGCAGCTCAGTTTGCAGTTTCCTCATGACAACGGCGTTCACCGTGTCTTTGGTTTGACTCGATAGCATGAGCGCCACCAATGTATGAAACCTTTGGTCTTTTGGTGATGCCTTTTCATCCGCCAAACGTTCGCACCCCATCGTGTCAACGGCCGCACCGTGCGCTCGACCGCCTGGCGCCCTCATCTTTCTCACAGTATCATATATGGCTTCCCAATCCGATGGTGGTTCTATCTTTGTCACGCCGGTCGTTGTATCGATAGCTTTTCGGGCGGGCTTGCGAACGCGGCGCGTCTTCGCAGGTGGTGATGGAATCTCATCGAGGGCTTCGTCAACGATTTCGGTTTTCACGGCCAGAGGGGATGTTGAGGTTTCTGTCTTTACGGTCGCCACCCGTTTCCGTTTTCGTACAGGACTCCCAATATCTTCGATGTCGCCGACTGCAGGTTTAGTTTCTTCTGTCGCGGTAAAGGCGAATTTAGCCAAGGCAGATCTTGTCACTCGTCTTGGCGGAGAGGTAGACTCTTTTACGCGATCGAATATCTTCGAAGCGTCTTTTGATATCCTCGATGAGCGCATCCTGCCGACTTTCTAGTATTGTGCTGTTGAATTGGGTTATTACAGATTGAATTTCAGTCGCGACTCGTCATGGAACCCCTTGGGCAAATGACATCGGGTGAATTGCAAAAGCCCCACTCTGTTGAATCGGTCGCAGGTAGTGGAGATACCCCGGATTTCAAGTAGACTGACTGTGCAGCTGTGCAAGCTATTATGCAAGACTAAGATATGCTAATTAAGTTGATTTGTTAACTATAATATCCTTTATATTATGTGATGATCCCGTAGTCAAATAATAATAGCTGACTTAACCTCTTGAAGGTCCCCGAGAGTACTTTAGAAGTCTTTCCGAATTGTTAATATTATCACTGGGCTAAGTGAGTACCAAGTTTCATGAAGTCTATCATTCGCCAAGTATTACAGCCATCAAGGTGTAACGAATGGAGTACGTGGCCAGAAGCATATCTAAGCGACTGGCATATTAACTAATTATACTTCGTTAGTTACTCAAAGGTTGAACCGATGTTTTCTTGTGCTTTATGCGCTCACCTATTGTCCCATTCCATTCGCACCACGCAGTTAGTTCCATGGTGACCTACATACAAACTCAACATCATAACCTCATATAGAGCCGGTAATGGAGGCAGGTGGAGTCATGAATGCACATCATATCCAATACTGTATCGAGCGTCTAGGACAATCTGTGCCGAGGTGACTATCAAGGTACTCAGCCCTGGCACATATTAAGAGCAGCAACCCATCCCAACATCAGGAAACCAGTTTTGTCATTCAACATAAAATTTTGATTATCATTTGTTTATACTACATTTTGGGTCATTAAATCTTGGGCTCGAGTTTTTGCATGTCGACGACAGCACGGATGCAGTCACCCTGCTTCATTGTGTCGAAAGCGTTGTTGATCTCGCCGAGAGTCTTGCGGTGGGTGATGAACTCGTCAACCTTGAGGTCACCCTTCTTGTAGTCGGCAACGAGGTCGTTCAGCTGAGAACGGCCCTTGACACCACCGAAAGCACATCCACGCCACACTCGGCCAGTAACAAGCTGGAATGCTGTACAAATAATCAGTATTTTTGAGCGTTATGTGAGTTGTCTGAGTTCAACTTACGTCGTGTGGAAATCTCTTGGCCAGCGGCGGCAACACCGATAACGATGGACTCACCCCAACCCTTGTGGCAGGCCTCGAGGGCAGCGCGCATGACACCAACGTTACCAGTACAGTCGAAGGTGTAGTCGCAACCACCGTCGGTCATCTCAATAAGCTTGTCCTGGATGGACTGGTCACCGAGCTCGGTGGGGTTCACAAAGTCAGTAGCACCGAACTTCTCACCCCACTCCTTCTTGGAGGGGTTGACGTCAACAACGATAATCTTGCCAGCCTTGCGAGCGGCGGCACCCTGGACAACCGAGAGACCGACACAGCCGGCACCGAAGATGGCGACATTGTCGCCGGCCTGGACGTTGGCGGTGATGGTGGCAGCACCGTAACCGGTGGTGATACCGCAGCCGAGCAGACAGGTTCGGTCCATGGGAGCGTCGTGCTCGATGGCAACGACGGAGATATCGGCGACGACGGTGTACTGGGAGAAGGTGGAGGTGCCCATGAAGTGAAGCAGATCCTTGCCCTTGCACTTGAATCGAGAGGTGCCATCGGGCATCAGACCCTTACCCTGGGTGGCTCGGATCTTACCGCAAAGGTTGGTCTTTCCGGACTTGCAGAACTTGCACTCCTTGCATTCGGGGGTGCTGTTGGAGAAAACGATTAGATCATGATAACGAGCAAGCTAAAAGAAGGACATACTAGAGAGCAACGACGTGGTCGCCGGGCTTGACGTTGGTAACGCCCTCGCCAATAGACTCGACAATACCGGCACCCTCGTGTCCGAGGACAATAGGGAAAGCACCCTCAGGATCCTTGCCAGAGAGTGTGTAGGCATCTGGTAAGCATTAGCTCTCTGTTGTCTTTCTCGCGGCTGTGGAGCTCTGAGAGCACGGTGACGCGGATGCGAAAAACATACCTGTGTGGCAAACACCAGTATAATAGATCTGGATTCGGACCTCGTTGGCCTTGGGAGGCGCAACCTCAATATCCTCAATGGAGAGAGGCTTGCCGGCCTCCCAGGCGACGGCGGCCTTACAGGTAATGGGCTGGTAATGTCATCAATATTGTGGCCTCAGAAGCTTCCCATCACCAACAGCGGGGCGCCTGTGGCGATGAGGGGTAGGTAGCAAGAGGGAGCTTGCCAATGGAACATACCTTGCCAACGGTAGACATTATTTCGGTTTTATGTGATGGGATGGAAATTGAATGTCGAGGAAGAAAGGAAGTAGTATGAAAAATAGAAAGACAAACAATTTAAGGGGACGATGGGGCTTGGATGATTAAATGGAAGGTCGGCCGTTTCAAGGAAACTGTTTATGTAGGCATAGAATCGGTAGGAAGCCGCCCGCATCAAGATCCCGATCACCGAGCAACTCCGGTGCGTACCTACGTTACGTACCCCGCAATTAGAGCTCAAATCCACACCACACATTGAGATAGGAAACCTGCGGCGGCTTCGGGCATATCATTATCGCTCATTGGGCATGACGCTCCGTTTGTCTTTGTTTACGTGAGGACATGGTGCGGGGAGGCTGTCTGGGCGTGCCAAGGTCCTACGCCATTGGTGTCAAGGTCGAGATAATTGGTAAAGATAGCCAAATAACCTCAATGACAAGACACTGACGAGGGACAAAAGCGGGGTCTCCCTACACTTCTTTCGGCAGATGAGACCGACTCGGCCGTCGGTGGTACATACGCCGCCGGTCAGTGAGTCAAGATGAGAGGCTTCCATTTCTTCACGGGGTCGGAAGACCTTCCGTACAATACCGTACCCACTGCCATAATGTTGTTCGAGATCACTTTAATTATCGTCGTGCTGAGGTTAAAGCGGACCTAGAGCCGAATCGTCGGAAAGAGAAGATAAGAGATCCTCGCAAAACGTTTCCAGAATGTCACAAGAACAACCTAAAGACGCTTCTCTTGCACCATGGCAGATCACTTAACTCCACTATCTGTAGATGTTCTCGCAATATATTCCGATTTCGCTACTACCTACCTGTTGCCGAGCAGGACCACGTTGGTAATTATGCTACAGGAAGAACAATCAAACTGTTGTTCAATCTCATACGGACGCTAACCATCAACAGCTCTTGTTAACTGCATGACAGCCATCAACAAGTTGAATCAACTTCAAGTATGCCAGTTTTCGATTGTCAAAGCTGGCAGATCGGAGAAACACAAAAAATGAATCCCAGAACCGTCAACGGAGGAAGTGAAAACAACAATGATTTTTTAATCGAATAAAAAAAGAACCTGTTTGAAAGACCTCAAATTGGTTTGAGGAACAAAGAGAGACCGATGTCATAAGACAGGGATTGCTGCGCCGGATAAACCACGGCGCGTGTTACCCATCGCGATAGCTCCAAAAAATAATCCTAAGCGCGTTCAGCTGCAGCAAACAGAAGCTGTAACTCAACATCGCACCCAAATACCATCAATTACATCGCCAAGCACCATCATCGTATTTGAGAATAGCGCAAACTCATCCTCGATAGTAAAAAGACTAGCTGTTTCGACGCGCCGAGTCGGCCGACCTAAGCCTGAAGCTTGAGGAGCTCTTGTAATATAGCTTCTTTACATCATGGCCTCCAGATTTATCGTGGACAGCAGTCCTCCTAACAGTCCCGCGCCGGCGACACCAGCAAAGTTTGGACGTGGTACAGACTTCTCATTCCTCCCCGAACATCCTTCGACAACCCCCGGTGGACCACCACCGCCGTCTTCAGTTGCTTCTACCACACCCGCTGGCGCACCGTCTGTTTCGTACATGGGAAGCTCTTTGTTGCATGGCATGTCCGATACCAAGCCTCTGAACTTTGGCTTGTCAAACAACACTGGATCTGGGAGAAATCTTTTCGGGCGGAATAGCTCTACAGGCAACCAACTTGGAAGGTCCATAAGAGGACGACAACCTTCAGGATTGAGTCGCCAGTTCAGCGCCACCGAAGAGGAAGACGAGGACCAAGACCAAGATGGTGAGGAAGAGATGGAACTCCCGCCGCACCGAGGCAGTCTTTTCCGCATGTCTGCTGCACCAGAAGAGCGCCCGCGCGAGGTCGATGCCGAGATCGAACGATACATCGACCAAGATATTGACGGTGACGATGGAGAAGATGCAGAATATGAGGACGAAGAACGTGTTTTTGACCGACAAAGCTCTGAAGAAGCTGACATGTTCCTCAATATGAGACATGACGACCGAGCTTACGGCCAGCCAATGATTGGAGACGAGTCCGACCTCATGTTGCTCAATACGCCAGCAGCGACAAGCCGAGTGCGCAGAGAAGCAGAAAGCATTTTCAGACAAACCTCAACTCACCTTGGAATGTCTGGTCGTCCCGAGGGCTTCCAATTTGCATCCATCGCCAAGAACCTGTACAACCAGTATGAACCCGCCCAAATTGTCGAGCCTGCAGACATGATTCTCGACACCGAAGAACTCGTATGCCGACTGTACGAGGAAGGAGTTGGAACGGAAGAGGACCTTGAAAAGATGGACAACTCACTCTCCAACATCACATTCCGCCTTACTGAACTATGGAACAAATGCGTGGACGGTCTCCCCCAACCAGAGGGAGAAGATTTTGCTTCAGTCGGCCCTGGACTGAATACTGAGCCATTTGAGAAGGCTGCATACATTGCTCAACTAATACTTCGTATGCACCACACTCGATTCGACAACGACACCGATGAAGAGAAGACTCCACCTCTACCCGAGATCATGTTCGATTGGATGCAAAAGAGCCACAACCTCTACCCTGACCAAGTCCGTGACATCAGCCGCCACAGTCCTAGCCCTGCATGCCATAGCCTGTTTTGGCAGACTGTACGATGCTCACTTCTCCGTGGGGATGTCAGAAGTGCGTCATATCTGTTGAGAGAGGCTGGTTGGGAACATGTTCGACGAGGCCCTCGAGGTGATTATGCATACATTGGTAAATCACTAGAGAATGTTAGACGATTTGCTGCTGCTACTGCCGATGTTTTGGACCAGTGCCCGGCTGCGAGATCGGAATGGGATATCTGGAACAGCAACTGGACTCTTTTCCGAATTCAGGCCCGTGGCTCCTTGAACCGCATGACTCTATTTGCGGAAGGAAAAGAGCAGGATGTGCAAGATCTGATGGACGACCCTCAGCCACAATCTTTGTCGACAATGGCTCGAAAGGCATCAAGCCAGATCCCCTGGGATATATACGAAAACCTGCAGACCGTGTATGGTATCATCTTGGGTAACCATGAGGATATTATGGAAGTGGCCCAGGACTGGTGTGAGGCCACGATAGGTCTGTTTGGATGGTGGGACGACGGAAACCAACGCCATAAAGCGCTCAGATTCTCACAATCGCAGTTGCGAGCATCGTCGCGCTTTGCCGGTTCTGAAGACTACTTTGACCGACTGGCAACCGCCTTCCATATGGTGACCGCATCGGACCTCAACCCTAATGTCATGAACCCTGTCGAGGTTGCGGTGGCCTCTGCCTTTGAATGCAACGTTAATGCCGTACTGGGTTTCTTGAGAATATGGTCGTTGCCTCTAGCATGCACCGTAGCAGAAGTGGCATCGCTTGGCGAATGGCTACCCGCTCCTGATGTTCCCAGCTTATTCCCTACCGATAGTCTCGATATGGATGATCTTGCACTACTAGGAGTAACACAACCAGGCCCCGATGAGCTGGAAGGCATCAAAGACACAACTCTTGTCCTGTACGCTAGGGAACTGGCAGGAATAGAGGAACTGTCACCAGAGCGCGACGGATGGGAAATGGCCATTCAGGTGTTGGGTCGAATGGACTCGCCCG
The DNA here is from genome assembly GCA_014898975.1 of Fusarium nodosum. Lineage (NCBI taxonomy): Eukaryota > Fungi > Ascomycota > Sordariomycetes > Hypocreales > Nectriaceae > Fusarium > Fusarium nodosum. Next base: position 15,146 of record JAAVUE010000200.1, on the reverse strand, counting down.
AGAAATCAGAGGAAACCGTTGGCGAGCTTCTCCGAGACCTTCTCGATACGCTTACTGAAAACTCCGGTCCCACTGTTGACAAGATTTGGGCGATATTGAACGATCTCGGCATGATCAACTACGCTGAAGAAACAGCAGAGGTAAGAACAATGCAATTGCAGCACCGATCCTAGCTAACTTGAAATAGACGTTTGCAGAGATTCTTTCCAAGGAGTCTCATCGGTATGGAGAAGCTCTCTGGTACTATGCCCTGTCTCATCGACCAGACAAGGTTCGGGAGGTGCTGAACCTCCTCATGTCTTACTCGCTCGTTCAGTCTACAGTTTACCCCTCAGAGAAAGATCTCGACCAGGAATTGAAGGACTTGCTACGAAAGCGAACCGAGACTTTAGAGAAGCGAGCCAAGCAAGATTTGGAAGCTGCTCAACTACTTGGCCGAATGCTTAGTGGTTACGCCACACTACGCAAGTTTTACGAACTACGAGATACCGAAGACTTTGATGATATTTCACCCACTAAAGCCCTAAAGCTGAAGAAGCAAGCTGCATCCGCACTGGTGGCTGTCATCTCCAGTTCTGACGACAATATCCGCGGCGGACTTTACGACGACACTAGGGACTCGGTAGTGAGCGAGGACTTCCTACTGGCTCTCCTGGGAGAGGCTACGGTCTTTATCAGCCAGTCGCCAGCCGTCATTACACTCTCGCAAATCGATATCCTACTGAAGGCCATTGAAGATATTCAAACAGTCGGCGACAGAGTTTATTCGGCGTGTGATGACTTTTTCAATCTTGTGTTGGCATCTGCACAAGGGTTGAAAGGTTCCACACCTCAAGACCTGATGGCCAAATCGACGGCCGGTCTAGGTGGAAGTTTCATGATGACCGGAAGCTCTGTGCTGGTGAACCACCTGCACAAGTCAATCTCTGCCGGCGCAAAGGTGAACAGGGGATGGGATTGGAGGAAGGGCTGGCTTGCAACAAGCAAGGGCGAGGATGTTCTACGAAAGTTGCGATTGGGATTGGCAAAGGATCTGGCAGCGCTTTGGCTAGAAGACGCAGATGGAGTTGTCTCATACTAGAAGACATGTATTTGAACAAGAATGATGATCGGTTGCTTTGACCGACAACCCTGGTTAGGCGAATGGACGGCGCCTTTTGGTAATGGAAGAATGAGAAAGCTGTAATTAATGCTCTGAGATGAACACTATACGTGTATTATAGATAATCTATGTTTTTCTTCGGCCTTTTACTGCATCTAATCTCACATCCTATCCATTTACTATTGATGAAGCGAGTCAGTGGATAACTTGGACGCTTCCCCGCCGGTGTTCGGACCATGAGGCCCCACATTCCCCGGATCTAAAATCAATCTCCAATCCGGTCCCGGGAATTTACAATTGTTTAAAATTTCCGCCCCGATTTCGCCCCCACCAATTGCAAGGGAACCACAATCTCGACATTGGAAGGAGAACCCGAACAGTTATTCTTCATAGTCACCGTGTATCGCCCATCATGGTTTCAATGGAGGTCGCCAGCCGCTCAGGCGGTGCCATGACGGTTAGTAGTAGTCTCAATCACAGTTTCTACCTCGATTGGACGCCTCTGTGTAATAACCAATGACGAGGAACAACCACGACTGACTCTTGACTTGTATAGCAACTCTTGCGACGCTCTGGTTCCAACGCTATTCGATCGACTGCCGTTCTCTCTTCCAACAAGAACTCAAGGAGGCACTTCTCTACCGCCAAGTCTCTTCCTCCCACTTACGAGAAGCTCTACACCAAGTACACTGATGTGCGTCGTGTGCTCGGCAAGCAGCGCCTTACACTTGCCGAGAAGATCCTCTACAGCCATCTCGACAACCCCGAAGAGTCGCTGCTCAGCAACACCGAAAATGGACGAGACATCCGTGGCAAGGCTAACCTGCGTCTCAACCCCGACCGTGTGAACATGCAGGACGCTTCTGCTCAGATGGCCATTCTTCAGTTCATGTCTTGCAACCTCGCCAAGCCTGCTATTCCCGCAAGCATTCACTGTGATCACTTGATTGTGGGTTCCAAGGGCGCTGAGGATGATTTGTCCGCCGGTATTCAGACTAACAAGGAGGTGTTCGACTTCCTTGAGTCTGCCGCTCGCAAGTATGGAATGGACTTTTGGCCTCCTGGCGCTGGTATTATTCATCAGACTGTTCTCGAGAACTATGCTCTTCCCGGATTGATGATGCTTGGAACCGACTCCCACAGCCCCAACGCCGGTGGTCTTTCTACAATCACCATCGGTGTCGGCGGTGCCGATGCTGTTGAGGCTCTTGTTGGTGCTCCTTGGGAACTCAAGGCCCCCAAGGTTCTCGGTGTGCACCTTGTTGGCAAGCTGAGCAACTGGGCTTCCCCCAAGGATGTCATTCTCCGCCTCGCTGGCCACCTTACTGTTCGTGGTGGTACAGGTTCTATCATTGAGTACTTTGGCGAGGGCGTTGACAGCCTCAGCGCCACTGGTATGGCTACCATCTGCAACATGGGGTAAGTTAAACGCCTAACGTCCTGAACCTTATTTCTTATGCTAACTTGTTATTCAGAGCCGAAGTCGGTGCTACTACTTCAATCTTCCCCTACACCAAGGCCTCAGCCAGATACCTTGACTCGACTCGACGATCGCAGGCCAACAAGAACATTGAGGCTCTCGAGAGCTTTGCCGGTAACAGCTCTGACCCCGATGCCCGATGGCAGTTTAAGGCTGATGAGGGTGCCGAGTACGACGACCTCATCACCATTGACCTCTCCACCCTCGAACCTCACATCAACGGACCTTTCACTCCCGATCTGGCCACGCCCCTGTCCAAATTCAAGGAGGTTGTCAAGGAGCAGGAATGGCCTCAAGTCCTCTCTGCCGGTCTCATCGGTAGCTGCACCAACAGTTCCTACGAGGATATGACCCGAGTTGAGAGTTTGCTTAAGGACGCCCAGAAGGCGGGCCTCAAACCCGCTGCTGACTTCTACATCACCCCTGGAAGCGAGCAGATTCGCGCTACTCTCGAGCGTGACGGTACCCTTGAGACTTTCCAGCAGGCCGGCGGTATTGTTCTTTCCAACGCCTGTGGCCCCTGTATTGGCCAGTGGAAGCGACAGGACGGCGTTGAGAAGGGCACCAGCAACGCCATCTTGACCTCGTACAACCGAAACTTCCGTGGCCGTAACGATGGTAACCCCGATACCATGAACTTCCTCGCTTCCCCCGAGATCGTTACTGCTATGGCTTTCGCAGGATCTACTACCTTCAACCCTGTGACCGACAGCATCAAGACCCCCGATGGCAAGGATTTCAAGTTCTCCCCACCTCACGGACTCGAGGGCCCTCAGACCCCCTTCGAGTCTGGCAACGCCGAGTTGGGCGTCCTGTCTCAAGAGCCTGACCCTAACACCAAGATCGCCATCTCTCCTACCTCTGAGCGTCTGGCCTTCCTCGACCCTTTCCCCCCCTTCCCCAAATCCGACCTGTCAGGCCTCCGCGTCCTTGTCAAGGTCACCGGAAAGTGCACCACTGACACTATCTCCGCTGCTGGCCCCTGGCTCAAGTACAAGGGTCATCTGCCCAACATCAGCACCAACACTCTCAACACCGCCATCAACAAGGAGACTGGCGAAGTCAACGCCGCTTACGACCTTGATGGCTCCAAGCACACTATCCCCGAGCTCGGTCAGCTCTGGAAGGATCGTGGCCAGGAGTGGCTAGTTGTTGCTGAGCATAACTACGGCGAGGGTTCTGCCCGTGAGCACGCCGCCCTGCAGCCTCGTTACCTCGGTGCCCGCGTTGTTCTTACCAAGTCTTTTGCCCGTATTCACGAGACCAATCTCAAGAAGCAGGGTGTTGTCCCTCTGACTTTCGAGAACGAGGCTGACTACGACAAGATCGCCGCTGGTGACGAGGTTGCCACTGTCGGTCTTTACGAGATGCTTCAAAACGGCGGCAAGGGCGATGTGCAGCTACGCGTCACCAAGTCTTCTGGTGAGGAGATCCTCATCCCCACCAAGCACGCCGTCACCAAGGACCAGGCTGGTTTCATTCTCGCCGGCAGTGCCCTCAACTTGCTATCCAAGGGCATCTAGCTTGAGTATCGATCATCAAGCTTGGATACAGATGTACACATGCTGTCACTGTAAAAAGTCCGTTCAGATCCTAGTTTGACACGTGTAGTATTTAATGGCCTTTAGGAAGGTCAAGGCAAAGAGAAAAAAGGGGCGTTTATTGGATGAGTGAAAAATGTCCAAGCGATAGATTGTATATACTAACAAGCAATACCAGTAGTCATTCTTGTCTTCCATCTATTACATTCCAATTCAATGAAACGATGTGTCTGTTTTGCTATGTAAGATGTGGCATGCCTTGTTGAGACCTATAAACCAGATTTGATATACATATGTTGATCGAACCGATTTGGAACGTTGTTAAAATTCTTTATATTTTGCGTATTTCTCTTTTTATTTACTATATATGTACACAATGCCCATTTCGCGTCTGCTGTACGCCTGTGAAACCCTCGAAAGACTTCGTCAGATTGGACCATTTTTCTTGTATACAAGCTCATGAAGCATTAGTGTCGTTAACCTGCGCTGAAATTTTTCTTATAGTAAAGCTCCGCTTCCTCTCTAGATTTATCAACTTGACGCTGGTACTGAGTCGCCTGTTCCTCGCACTTTCGGAGCCAAGCACAGGCCTTTAACCATGCAGGATTATTGTGGACATGTTCTGGCAGCTCTTTTTCAGGCACATCTCCAAATTCCAAGATCCGCTTGACACATCGTGGTTCTGGCGGCTCGAAAGGAGGTATAGTTGTGTGATGCCGAGCCTCTTGGCGGCTTCTCTCTAACATTTCTTCCTCAGCACGCAACCAACGTTGCCTTGCCCCGACCTTACCAAACCAGGCCTTTCGGCCGGGACGTCTTTTGATCTCCTCACATTTCTCCTTGTACCAATGCTGAGACCTATTATGCATCTTATGGATTGCCGGGTTCACGGGAAGATAGACTCGTTCGCCGTTGCGTGGTGTTGATCCGCTCTTGACAATGCGACAAGACAATCTGACGCCAGGAGGTGGACGCAAGCGAGATTGTCGGTAGATGATCGAGTCGAATGCGACTGGGTCAAAAGCGGCCAGGGACTTCTTCCTGTCGGTATCTGTTTTGGCCCTCAATGACGAAAGTGCTGCTTGTATCGGCGTAGCCGCTGCTCCAGCCGAATTATGGCTTGCACCGGCCATGTTCACTTCATTATCAATTTTGGCGTGCATTTCTGGCGTAGCCTTTATCAACAATACATCCTTCGGCAGTGCCTTCTCTGGGTGCTTTGACAGTGAGACAACTTCATGTGGCCTGCCTGGCCTCGTGGAGACTTTGGTCGAAACTTTTGTTTGCGAGCCGAGCCTCTGTGGACGCTTTAGCTCACTGGCGATTGTGGGGTTCAACTCTTTCAGCGAGTGCTTCGGTGGCTCCTTTGTTGTCGGAGTTGAACTTTTAGAAGAGAGTGACAGGGGAACATGCCCGCCGCTCTTTGCATCCAGCTTTAGGTCCCGTGAAGTATGTAATTGCGGTTCCTTGTTGGCAACCGGAGACACTGCCGTTTCAGTGACAACATACTGGCGTCTTGTGTTGGCCGGTTTTTCTATCGGGGGTTGCAAATTTATACTGGGGGCTCCTGGTAAACCCGAGATATCTGGTAAGCTTATCCGAGCAGCGGTGGCTTTCTTTACATTCCCTGCCGAATTCTCGATCATTTGTGTCTGCAATGCAGCGTTCTTAGACCGGTCTATCGAGCTGCTCTTTTCACTCAACAGGCCACTAATTGCATTCTCCGCCTTCCACCCTTGGATAGAATGGTCCTTTCTCCGTTCGTCACCCGAGCCTTTTCGTATCAAAAACTGGGCAGAAATCCTTCTCTTTTCCGACTCCGTCATGGTTGGCTGTTTGGCTGGGGTGTCGCCTCTGGTACTGGAGGATTCACGAGAAGATTCTTGACGCCTGGTTGAGTTCCGCGAGGGGAGTCCCCAGAAGGGTTGGCGGCCCCTTCTCGCGGTCAAAACTCTGCCTGATGGCCGATATGTCTCCGATTGACTTGCTGCATGGTGACCATCATTGGTTGAAGGCGCCTGTGCTGCCGGTTGATGTAATGAGCAGAATCTAGTAGAGTTGAGCAAGACAGTGTTGTAACAGTCAGGAGCTGCGCAGGTGCCGCCTATACGGGCAGTAGGAATCATCGAGTATCACTTTGATGAACCAAGCCGTATTAAGTCTGTTCCACCATGCGCAGAGATTTGCGACTCGCTTGAGTCATGAGATTTGTATGTTGATGTTTTCCTGTGAGTTGTGTATGTTAGATTTGTGTATCATAATGCGCAAGCCAAGCAAATGTGGAGGCGAGAGTCGAGTCAGATCTTTTCAGTTTTGAATGGCCGTCAAGCTAGGCACCCAGCGGCTGCTATCAACTCTTTTCTGAACCGCGTTATCGCAGTATAACTGCTGTCAGTCGCGGCCTTTGGTCAAGATCCGTGGCAGAGACGAGGAAGAGGACTCCATGTTGCGACTGAAGAAGCTCTAATGTAACGGGCCCCAGCACTCTACGAACAAGGGTGGGATGTAAGAGAGGTTTTGAGCTTAGGGCGCGATGTGAAATGACAAGGTTGATTGAGACAACAGTGTCATGAGCGAGATCAGAAAAGAGGTAGTGCGACCAGAAGGGTTCCGTTCAGTCAGACCTTTTACCATGGGCATCATTCGACATATATGGGGGAGGACATGGGGAATAGTTGAGACATACCTAGGTCCGTGGCCATCTACCCCGTGCGATCAAAAAGGTAGTTGCGCCCAAGTTAATAGCTTTGCTGTGCGCGTGTCGTGATACAGCATATAGGTATGTACAACTCGATATTAGATGAGGAGAAATAGGAGAGGTAATCAGAGGTCAACTTGGCTTGTGGAAAAGTTTAAAATCGAATCAACGCTAGGAAACGCGCTCAGACTCGCTCTACTCCTGTCCTCAGCTCTGCGTCAAACAATATGCCACTGTATTTCTGCCTCTATCGCCTAGAATAGTCGAAAGAAGCATCTAGAGGTTGCACAAAGAAAGATAAATAGAGAAAGAGACGAAAAGAGCCTCGGATAACCGCGATTGAAGGGACCAACCGTGTTGACATTGTAAGCGGCTGGTCCAAGCGTTCGTGAATGTGCAGTAACAGGAACCCCCCGTCGTCACTGTAAATCATGGGCTTGCATATGGTAGCTCGCCTGGAAAACTAATTGTTCCGCCCCGGAGCCCCGTCAAGTTCACCACTGTAAGATTAAAGTTGGGTCTTGTGAAGATGAAGGAAACCTCCATGCCCTTGAACCGACTTGTGTTATGACTGGATAAGTATCGATTCTAGTTTTTCTTCTTTTCTTCTTCTTCTTCTTCTTTCTCTTTCATTTGCTCGGGAATCGATGATTTAGTCTATACAGTCTGGAGAGAATATTCTGATTTCCCCTCTCGATGCAGATGCAGAAACCCAAGTAAGGGAGTATGGACATTCTGCATTGTAGGTATAGGACATGAGTGGGACCGTTCTGCAGAAGACGACTCACCTAGCATTTACCAAGTTATAGCATGGTAGTTCTTTATCCCAGTGATGTACTGACTAGCTGTTAAATTGACTATTTTGTAAACTTATAATAGATATGTCAGTCGCTGAACATCTTGTTTTATATGTTGGTGAATTAGGTAACGCTGAATGCCCCTCCATTCGGGCTGTCCCGTCCGGGTTAGTAGTAGACACGGGCTACCTTCCAGCGTCCTTTGGTACCAAGCAGCTCTTGAACTCATTAGGCGCTAGCGCGGGGAACTTTAACTCCCTGACGTACAACGCCAATAACCACGTTGCGACTCAAACACAAGATAGTCCTCTACACCTAGCATTTTTGTTTGTATACAAGCCAATCTGCAACAAGCTTGATCAACTACTTCCCTATACCCTTACCCAATACTCGCGATCCTGGGATGAACTTTCTCAAGTCTGCTGTGGCGTCGGCCATCGCACAAGGCCCTCCATTTCCCTACAATTTTGGCGACAAAGTCGACATCGACGAGTCCATCTGGACATTGTACAACGGTACCAAGAGAGTAAGCTCGACAGCACATCGCACTAAGTGATATGCTCTCGCTAACACCTGGTTAACAGGAAGACGGATCAAACTGCAGCATATTCTCCTTCGACATCACTACCAATCGATCCCAGCTTCCCCTAGCCAAGAATGCTCTAAAGAAGCTCCGAACATTACGACACCCGGGCGTAATCAAAGTCCTAGACGCTGTCGAGGTATGCTCGCGAACGTAACATATATGGCGCATCGCGCTGACAATACTTGCTAGACGGAAACATACATCTACATCGCGACCGAACGAGTGGTGCCCCTGCGATGGGACGTTCGAAGAAAGAGTCTCAGTCCTGAGACGATAAAATGGGGCCTTCATAGCGTTGCGGTAGGGTTGCCCATATGCTGAATCACCAAACAGGTGCTAATTACATGCAGCGTACATTGAAATTCATCAACGAGGACGCTTCTTCCATTCACGGAAGTATCAAAGTCGGGTCTATCTATACTTCAGAGAGTGGCGAGTGGAAATTAGGCGGGTTTGACGTTCTTAGCAGCCTCAAGGACGATGAGTCTATCATATACGTAAGAACTTGTCCCGATTTTTAGTGTGATACTGAAGCTAATCGATGCACCAGACATACGGAAGCTTGGTCCCTGACGCTGCAAGATATACACCTCCTGAGTTGGCCAAGGGTGGATGGGACGTTATCAAGAAGAACCCTCACACGGCAGTCGACGCATTTAACCTTGGAACTTTGATATTCGAGGTTTTTAACGGAGAATACATCGCGTCTGACCAGGCTGGCCAGACCAAGAATGTCCCTCCTTCAATGCAGTCTAGTTATAAGCGTCTCTGCAACGCCAACCCCAAGGCTCGAATCAGCGTCGGCGCCTTCCTTGACCAAGGAAACAGAAGCGGGTCTTTCTTCGACAGCTCTCTAATCAAGTTGACGGAGGGTATCGATAACCTAGATATCAAGACGCCCGATGAACGAGAAGAGTTCCTCACGTACGTCCTCGATATGCAAGTTTCAGCCCAGTTACTAACGTGCTCAATAGAGGCCTGGACGAAATCAGTGATGACTTTCCAGAAGAATTCTTCAAACTAAAGGTGATGCCCGAGTTAATGAAGTCAGCCGAATTTGGTGGCGGAGGTCCTCGAGCCGTATCTGTAGTTCTGAAGATTGCGGCCAAGCTTTCCAAGGAAGACTTTGACTCAAAGATCACGCCCTTCATCGTCCGCTTATTTGGAAACCCTGATCGAGCCATCCGGGTGTGTTTGCTAGACAACCTTCCGTTGATAATTGATCAGCTTTCGCAGAAGATCGTCAACGACAAGATCTTCCCACAATTAGTATGTCCTTTATCATTGGTTTCAGAAACAAGACTGACAGCATTAGATTACCGGTTTCACCGATGTGACACCTGTAGTAAGGGAGCAGACTCTCAAGTCTGTGCTTGTTATTATCACAAAACTATCTGACCGCACAATCAATGGCGACCTCCTCAAACAACTTGCGAGAACGGCGAATGACGAGCAGCCAGGTATTCGTACAAACACAACCATCTGCTTAGGAAAGATCGCCAAGCACCTTGGCACTTCATCTCGGTCCAAAGTCCTTATAGCTGCTTTTACAAGGTCACTAAGGGATCCCTTCGTCCATGCCAGGAATGCCTCCTTGATGGCTTTGGGTGCCACCGCAGAGTACTTTACGGATGAGGATGCGGCCTGCAGAATTCTACCTGTGATTTCTCCTGTGTTGATTGACAAGGAGAAGATTATCCGTGATTCAGCGACTCGTACTATGGAGGTGTATCTCCAGAAAATCAAGAAAGCGGCTTCTTCCATGCCTGACACAGTTTTGCCTCCACCACAGGCTGCTGATGGCGCGGCCCCGCGAATGGGTACGCCTCAGCCAAGCGAAAACAATGCGAGTGGCTGGGCAGGGTGGGCGATCTCTTCTTTTACGAACAAGATCTCTGCGGCTGCAGGCGAAATACATGCAGAGTCGGAATCCCGTACTGCTTCGCCAGGACCAGCTCCTTCAGCTAGCTCCGAACCCAAGAAGCCAACAACTGGTACTGCCTCGTCACTGCACCGCCAGGCTGTGAAGTCGCCCCCAGCACCTCTATCGCGCAACTCGTCACATACCGCAAGTGTCGTGGCCGATTCTTTCTTACCTGCAGATGACGCTGATGATGTCGGGGATTCTTGGGGCGACATGAATGACGACTTTGACAGTTTCGATACTTCCGGGCAGTCTTCAAAGCAACCTGCAGCCACAACTGCATCTGCCACCCCATTCGACAACGGAGAACCTGATTTTGCCGGCTGGTTGGCTGCACAGTCACAAAAGAAGTCAGGCAACGCGAAACCCTTACCGAAAGGCTTATCCAAGTCTTCGGCGACCAAGAAGCCTGTGGCTAAGCCCGCAGCCAAGCCAGTCGTAGCGAAGAAGATTGATATGAAGCCAAAGGAGGTGGATGACGACGATGGTTGGGGCGATGGCTGGTAAAGCGTGGCTCGGATTGTGAAGCCCTGGGGCTTACAATAATACATACTTTTGCCACATTTGTTCCTGAAATGAATCTATGCAAACATCAGGATACCACCCCGAGGACTTCATTAGCATATTGATAGATACTTATACATAATTTACTGTTTGCTGGATTCACAAGACAGTCTGTTTGGCTTCATTTACAGGGTAATCAATATACATCAGCCGTTCCATCGAGAAATTACAAGTGTTCTGGTCAAGAAATAGCAAAACTACAGACAAAGACTTAGAGCGAGGATAAAAGAATAGAAAATCCAGTCAGATCATTTCGCCTCTTGTTATCAGATTTAAGTCTACTTTTGATACTTGAGCAGAATGCACTGCTTTGAAGCCTGGTCGATCACATGCACTGGGTAGGGAGTCTCAGGGTCCCTACCGTGGTGAAGGCTCGGTGAGCAGGAGCCCCGCTATGCTCACCTTGATTTTTATTTTTCCCCACCAACCCTTCCCATCCTAAACTTCACTTCTCCAACCTTTCCTCACCAACTACCACATACACATACCCACAATCAATCACCAAAATGGCTCAGGGCACAGTAAAGAACCTCGGCCGAGTGGCCCCCACCAAAGTCGTGCACTCCAAGCGTCAGGCCTCCAAGGTGCACAAGCCCAAGCAGACAAAGAAAAACATCGACAAGGTCCACAGGAAATTCACAAGCGGCATGACAGCGCAAACCGAAAAGCTCCTGAGCGAGCGCGCGGGACATCTGGAGTTACTCGGACAGAAAAAGAAGAAGGGCGAAAAGAAGTCCACGGACAAGAAGTCAACGACAAAGGGTGGTTCAAAGAAGTTTGGTTAAACTGGATATGGAAGGGCGGGTTTTGGGAAGCGAACGACGACGATCGATTTTTACTGGGAGCGCTGGATTTTTTTTCACTTCACTTGTTCTTGACCACGAATACGCGTCGACGGTGGCCCTCGCAGCGGGGGCTTAAATATCGAATTTGCATTGTTTCCTTTCGATAAGGAGTGGTCGAGTGGGATCCTACCTAAGATCCTAATAACTCTCAAAAATCCGCACCTAAAAACTCTCTCTCCCTCGGTCACTCTTCGTTTTTTCTTTTTGCAAGTTCGAACACCGGAACCCGGGGTCTTTTTTACTCTGTTGCTGCAGTCTGGAAGTCGCAGTTTTAGGTCATAGATACCAATTTCATTTCATCTCACTCAGTTCGCAGCCTCCAAGTGGGATTTCATTCCAACGATCTGTACCAAATCTTCAATAATCCGGTCCTGCTGGTTCTTCAAATCGATGACAACTGCTTTTCATATTCATCAGGCCTTCACGAATCGACAACATCCGCCAATCGTGATAATTTCAAGTGCTGCACCGCGACTCCAAACTTCTCAACCAACCCAGCAACTCCTGGCGATATGAATACCTCGTCTATCCTCACCTTATGAGACATAGGAGAAGGGAACACAGTCTCTAAGCATACCTGTCCCGTATGACATTAGTCTGGTCCACCATAGCCACGCTGTTCTGGTCTAGTTGTGACAGGTTGGCAGTCTCTGTGGAGGGCATCAAATGAAGGATGGTGGCTATATACCGGCTGTGGCGCAGGTCAGTCAGTTTGGCAAAGGTCTGCAAGGATATTACTATCAATTGCGTCCAAATATGTTGGACCTAATAAGGGACGACCGGTGCAAGTTCATATAGAGACAATCTATCTTTTACAGTACTGAAACTTGTCAAGTCGATACAAATATGTAGACATGACTGCGCTAGCCCGAACAGAGCACTCCGATTATGTAGCATGAAATCTATACTGGCCTACAGAGGCTACAATGGCAGTACTTTATTTTCCACTTGCGCCCCTATCCTAACAATCCTCAATGTTGAACTCTTTACCCTCAGCCACATGAGTCAAGATAGAAGTTACCACCTTGAAGTCCTTGTCGACATCGACCATCCAGTTAGATATAGCCACACGAACTGCCTTTTCGCCTTGCCAGCTCGTGCCGCTCACGTACATCTGTCTTGTCTCATTAATCTTCTGCACCAAGTTTTCATTCAATTTTGGATCCTTGGCACGGAACAGAACAATCATGAAAACCTCGTCCAAGCCAGCTCCGTCATTGGGGAGCAGCTCGTAGTGCTCTGAATCCCTGAGGAAAGCGGCAACCTGACGGGATAGAGCTATCATGTTACTAATTAGCTTTGCCATTCCTGGGCGACCTTCGCTGAGGAGAACGGCGTAGGCCGGAAGAGCGCGGAATCGGCGTGAGTTTTCGAGGCCGATATTGAGAGGCGAGGGGATTGTGGATGCACCGCCTGAGAGGTATGCTGCATTGGGGTTCGTGAAGACGGATTGGAGAATAGCCGGTGACCGAGTGAAGAACATGCCACAGTCGTAAGGCTACATATCAAGTCAGGCCAACAGCGGGTAGTGCAGGGGCTAGTGAAGTACTTACGACATTGAGAATCTTGTGGCCATCGACAGTTATACTGTCCGCCAGCTCAATGCCCTCGATACGCTTGTGAAGAGTCTTGTAATCATCCTGCTCAGGAAGAACACGAGCAAAGATGCCAAAAGCTAAGCATATCAGCATCGACCACATTGCGGAACAACTGAAAGGGGTCTCACCTCCATCAACATGGATCCATGCTCCATACTTATCCGCCAATTCCCTCACTCTGCGCATCTCTTCAACGCCTGTCAAGGCATAGCGACCTGTGTTTACCTCCCCAGCACTCAACGCAATTACACTAGCCACGCCGCTCTTCTGAAGCTCCTTCTCTAAAACGTCAAGATCTAGCCTCCATGGCTCACTCTCGCTAAGTCTTAGCTCCTTTACGGAACCTCGGCCGAAACCGACTATGCTGGCAGCCTTGGACAAGGAGCTGTGGCCTGCACTTGTGAGAATCTGGAGCTCCATGACGCCAGCTGAAAGACATGCTGCTAACAAGCCAACCTCGCCGACGCTTTGTCCTCGCTTTTCCAAGACGGCTTCCCTGCCGCACGCGAGTCCTAAGACGTTGCTGCTGGTGGCCCCGGTCGTGAAAGTTCGGCCCTTCCAGTCCCCGAGCTTAAGGAGCGAAACAAGCATCTCAAGCGCCGAATCCTCCAACGTGGTAGCAATAGTTTGCGTTGGCAGATGAACCTGCACATTTTGGTCTATTAGAGTGACTACGTTGTCTGCCCATTCAGCAATGGGTAGAGTGCCTCCTGTGACGAAGCCATAGTATCGAGATGAGCTGCCTTGACCGTTGCAAGCGGGAACAATGTCTTGGGTGATATGGCGCACAACGTCTTCCTGTGGGATGCCTTGAAGATAATCTTCCGAGTCTGGACGCGGAAGCTTGGCTTCAGCTGTTTGAATGGCCGAAGCCTCGGGGAGGGTGGGAGCTGGAGCGGAGCCAGGCTCGGGGCCCTTGCGACGGGATAGACGGGCCCGTTGAACTTCAAGATTGAATAAGTCACTCATTTTTTGCTTGAAAGATAGTTACAATGTTGCTGAGACTCTCTTTCTTATTTAATTTTGGGTTCCTTTAATAACTCCCCGCTTGAAATTGCCGCTTAAGCCGCAAATCGCGGCGTCCTAACTTTAGTTGATATAGTAGGTAGGAGCGAAGGATTTAATAGTACTGATTTGTCACAATCGTGTCCATTTCCAAGGGTACCATTTTGGAAGGCGCCCAAGTTGCGATAAGATCCTGGTATAAAGATACAAGCATTGAAAGGTTTAGATAAACGCATATTTTGTATAGTTATGTTTGTAATTTGCAAATCCAATATTTCTTTGTCGAGATTCGGTCTATAGAAGCGAATCGAGTCACTGATCACTAGTTCCAGGTCGAGATGCTCCTCCAGATCCGCCTATCAAGTCCCCCCATCCAATATATGGTATACGCCATGCCGTACAAATAAATCAGAACAAATACAGCCAATAAATAAACAGAGCATCACAGCCGGCTCGGATGGACCTCAAATGAGACCCAAAAGACTGGTAGAAAATAGCTCTTATAGTTTGGCGGCTTCGCCAACAGCACCGATCTTTAGGTCCTTGCCATACTTCTTCAGGACACCCTCATTGTGATACTTCCAGAAAGCCTTGGTGGCATTCTTTCCTGACCAACGCTTCAAGATCTTGGCGCCACCGGGGTGCTCATCGATGAAGTCTGCAAATCAAATTCAGTATGGATTAACTGTTAACAGCAGGTGAGAGGATAGTCGTACTTGTAACGTCGTAAACGTCATTCTCGACGATAATCCAGAAACCGTTGGCCTCGTCCTTGTGCTTTTGGACCTCAGCGGTGGTGTATGTCTCACTCATGGTGATGAAGTAATAGATGGGAAACAGAGTTGGGGTAACTGGTTTGAAAAGTTGGGAGAGAAGTTGAAGATGTCGTGTCGTAGATGTGAGTTTGATGAATGTGAATGTGAATATGAATAGGTTAGTAAAGAGACAAGGAAAGCTGGGAAAGAAAACAAGGAGTTCTTTCCGGGGGATGCTCCCGGCAGGTGGG